>JAFMSR010000004.1:26804966-26829914 GCA_022818135.1 Saxidomus purpurata | reverse complement strand
GCGTCGTAACAATTTCTGTAACATTTTAGCTCTTAACAGTTTGACATTCTTAACATTTAAAATGACACATGGCGCAGCGGACATTCTTCACATTTAAAATGAAATGTGGCGTCGTAACAATTTCTTTTAACATTAAAATGAACAAGTTCTGTAACACTTTCTTTTAACATTTAAAATGAGCTTTTCTGTAACATTTTAGCTCTCTTAACATTTAAAATGACACGATCCTTTACATTTTCCTTAACAGTTCAGCGGACATTCTTAACATTTAAACTGACACATGGCGCAGCGGACATTCTTAACATTTAAAGGAAACGTGGCCTCATAACAATTTCTTTTAACATTTAAAATGAGGTTTTCATTAAAATTTTCTTTAACGTTTTTTCAACACAATCCATAACCATTTTTTTAGCATTTCAAATGAGATTTTCTGTAACATTTCTGCAGACATTTTGTTAACATTTAAAATGAACAAGTTCTGTAACAATTTTTTTTTGGCATTTCAAATGAGATTTTCTGTAACATTTCTGCAGACATTTTGTTAACATTTAAAATGAACAAGTTCTGTAACAATTTCATCTGTAACAATTTCTTTTAACATTTAAAATGACACGATGCTTAACATTTTCCTTAACAGTTCAGCGGACATTCTTCACATTTAAAATGAAATGTGGCGTCGTAACAATTTCTGTAACATTTTAGCTCTTAACAGTTTGACATTCTTAACATTTAAAATGACACATGGCGCAGCGGACATTCTTCACATTTAAAATGAAATGTGGCGGTCGTAACAATTTCTTTTAACATTAAAATGAACAAGTTCTGTAACACTTTCTTTTAACATTTAAAATGAGCTTTTCTGTAACATTTTAGCTCTCTTAACATTTAAAATGACACGATCCTTTACATTTTCCTTAACAGTTCAGCGGACATTCTTAACATTTAAACTGACACATGGCGCAGCGGACATTCTTAACATTTAAGGGAAACGTGGCCTCATAACAATTTCTTTTAACATTTAAAATGAGGTTTTCATTAAAATTTTCTTTAACGTTTTTAACGTTTTAACGACTGTAAATCCATAACCATTTTTTTTGCATTTCAAATGAGATTTTCTGTAACATTTCTGCAGACATTTTGTTAACATTTAAAATGAACAAGTTCTGTAACAATTTTTTTTTTGGCATTTCAAATGAGATTTTCTGTAACATTTCTGCAGACATTTTGTTAACATTTAAAATGAACAAGTTCTGTAACAATTTCATCTGTAACAATTTCTTTTAACATTTAAAATGACACGATGCTTAACATTTTCCTTAACAGTTCAGCGGACATTCTTCACATTTAAAATGAAATGTGGCGTCGTAACAATTTCTGTAACATTTTAGCTCTTAACAGTTTGACATTCTTAACATTTAAAATGACACATGGCGCAGCGGACATTCTTCACATTTAAAATGAAATGTGGCGTCGTAACAATTTCTTTTAACATTAAAATGAACAAGTTCTGTAACACTTTCTTTTAACATTTAAAATGAGCTTTTCTGTAACATTTTAGCTCTCTTAACATTTAAAATGACACGATCCTTTACATTTTCCTTAACAGTTCAGCGGACATTCTTAACATTTAAACTGACACATGGCGCAGCGGACATTCTTAACATTAGAAACGTGGCCTCATAACAATTTCTTTTAACATTTAAAATGAGGTTTTCATTAAAATTTTCTTTAACGTGTTTTAACGAACCAATCCATAACCATTTTTTTAGCATTTCAAATGAGATTTTCTGTAACATTTCTGCAGACATTTTGTTAACATTTAAAATGAACAAGTTCTGTAACAATTTTTTTTTTGGCATTTCAAATGAGATTTTCTGTAACATTTCTGCAGACATTTTGTTAACATTTAAAATGAACAAGTTCTGTAACAATTTCATCTGTAACAATTTCTTTTAACATTTAAAATGACACGATGCTTAACATTTTCCTTAACAGTTCAGCGGACATTCTTCACATTTAAAATGAAATGTGGCGTCGTAACAATTTCTGTAACATTTTAGCTCTTAACAGTTTGACATTCTTAACATTTAAAATGACACATGGCGCAGCAGCAGACATTCTTCACATTTAAAATGAAAGGTGGCGTCGTAACAATTTCTTTTAACATTAAAATGAACAAGTTCTGTAACACTTTCTTTTAACATTTAAAATGAGCTTTTCTGTAACATTTTAGCTCTCTTAACATTTAAAATGACACGATCCTTTACATTTTCCTTAACAGTTCAGCGGACATTCTTAACATTTAAACTGACACATGGCGCAGCGGACATTCTTAACATTTAAGGAAACGTGGCCTCATAACAATTTCTTTTAACATTTAAAATGAGGTTTTCATTAAAATTTTCTTTAACGTTTTTAACGAACCAATCCATAACCATTTTTTTTAGCATTTCAAATGAGATTTTCTGTAACATTTCTGCAGACATTTTGTTAACATTTAAAATGAACAAGTTCTGTAACAATTTTTTTTTGGCATTTCAAATGAGTTTCGTACATTCTGCGCTTTTTGGGGGGGGGGGGGGGGGGGGGGGGGGGGGGGGGGGGAGGGGGGGGGGGGGGGGGGGGGGGGGGGGGGGGGGGGGGGGGGGGGGGGGGGGGGGGGGGGGGGGGGGGGGGGGGGGGGGGGGGGGGGGGGGGGGGGGGGGGGGGGGGGGGGGGGGGGGGGGGGGGGGGGGGGGGGGGGGGGGGGGGGGGGGGGGGGGGGGGGGGGGGGGGGGGGGGGGGGGGGGGGGGGGGGGGGGGGGGGGGGGGGGGGGGGGGGGGGGGGGGGATTTTTGGCATTTCAAATGAGATTTTCTGTAACATTTCGCAGACATTTTGTTAACATTTAAAATGAACAAGTTCTGTAACAATTTCATCTGTAACAATTTCTTTTAACATTTAAAATGACACGATGCTTAACATTTTCCTTAACAGTTCAGCGGACATTCTTCACATTTAAAATGAAATGTGGCGTCGTAACAATTTCTGTAACATTTTAGCTCTTAACAGTTTGACATTCTTAACATTTAAAATGACACATGGCGCAGCGGACATTCTTCACATTTAAAATGAAACGTGGCGTCGTAACAATTTCTTTTAACATTAAAATGAACAAGTTCTGTAACACTTTCTTTTAACATTTAAAATGAGCTTTTCTGTAACATTTTAGCTCTCTTAACATTTAAAATGACACGATCCTTTCCATTTTCCTTAACAGTTCAGCGGACATTCTTAACATTTAAACTGACACATGGCGCAGCGGACATTCTTAACGTGGCCTCATAACAATTTCTTTTAACATTTAAAATGAGGTTTTCATTAAAATTTTCTTTAACGTTTTTACGAACCAATCCATAACCATTTTTTTAGCATTTCAAATGAGATTTTCTGTAACATTTCTGCAGACATTTTGTTAACATTTAAAATGAACAAGTTCTGTAACAATTTTTTTTTGGCATTTCAAATGAGATTTTCTGTAACATTTCTGCAGACATTTTGTTAACATTTAAAATGAACAAGTTCTGTAACAATTTCATCTGTAACAATTTCTTTTAACATTTAAAATGACACGATGCTTAACATTTTCCTTAACAGTTCAGCGGACATTCTTCACATTTAAAATGAAATGTGGCGTCGTAACAATTTCTGTAACATTTTAGCTCTTAACAGTTTGACATTCTTAACATTTAAAATGACACATGGCGCAGCGGACATTCTTCACATTTAAAATGAAATGTGGCGTCGTAACAATTTCTTTTAACATTAAAATGAACAAGTTCTGTAACACTTTCTTTTAACATTTAAAATGAGCTTTTCTGTAACATTTTAGCTCTCTTAACATTTAAAATGACACGATCCTTTACATTTTCCTTAACAGTTCAGCGGACATTCTTAACATTTAAAATGACACATGGCGCAGCGGACATTCTTAACGGAAGTGGCCTCATAACAATTTCTTTTAACATTTAAAATGAGGTTTTCATTAAAATTTTCTTTAACGTTTTTAACGAACCAATCCATAACCATTTTTTTACATTTCAAATGAGATTTTCGTAACATTTCTGCAGAAGTATTGGGGGGGGGGGGGGGGTTAAATGAGATTTTCTGTAACATTTCTGCAGACATTTTGTTAACATTTAAAATGAACAAGTTCTGTAACAATTTTTTTTTGGCATTTCAAATGAGATTTTCTGTAACATTTCTGCAGACATTTTGTTAACATTTAAAATGAACAAGTTCTGTAACAATTTCATCTGTAACAATTTCTTTTAACATTTAAAATGACACGATGCTTAACATTTTCCTTAACAGTTCAGCGGACATTCTTCACATTTAAAATGAAATGTGGCGTCGTAACAATTTCTGTAACATTTTAGCTCTTAACAGTTTGACATTCTTAACATTTAAAATGACACATGGCGCAGCGGACATTCTTCACATTTAAAATGAAACGTGGCGCGTAAACAATTTCTTTTAACATTAAAATGAACAAGTTCTGTAACACTTTCTTTTAACATTTAAAATGAGCTTTTCTGTAACATTTTAGCTCTCTTAACATTTAAAATGACACGATCCTTTCCATTTTCCTTAACAGTTCAGCGGACATTCTTAACATTTAAACTGACACATGGCGCAGCGGACATTCTTAACGTGGCCTCATAACAATTTCTTTTAACATTTAAAATGAGGTTTTCATTAAAATTTTCTTTAACGTTTTAACGAACCAATCCATAACCATTTTTTTAGCATTTCAAATGAGATTTTCTGTAACATTTCTGCAGACATTTTGTTAACATTTAAAATGAACAAGTTCTGTAACAATTTTTTTTTTGGCATTTCAAATGAGATTTTCTGTAACATTTCTGCAGACATTTTGTTAACATTTAAAATGAACAAGTTCTGTAACAATTTCATCTGTAACAATTTCTTTTAACATTTAAAATGACACGATGCTTAACATTTTCCTTAACAGTTCAGCGGACATTCTTCACATTTAAAATGAAATGTGGCGTCGTAACAATTTCTGTAACATTTTAGCTCTTAACAGTTTGACATTCTTAACATTTAAAATGACACATGGCGCAGCGGACATTCTTCACATTTAAAATGAAACGTGGCGTCGTAACAATTTCTTTTAACATTAAAATGAACAAGTTCTGTAACACTTTCTTTTAACATTTAAAATGAGCTTTTCTGTAACATTTTAGCTCTCTTAACATTTAAAATGACACGATCCTTTCCATTTTCCTTAACAGTTCAGCGGACATTCTTAACATTTAAACTGACACATGGCGCAGCGGACATTCTTAACGTGGCCTCATAACAATTTCTTTTAACATTTAAAATGAGGTTTTCATTAAAATTTTCTTTAACGTTTTAACGAACCAATCCATAACCATTTTTTTTAGCATTTCAAATGAGATTTTCTGTAACATTTCTGCAGACATTTTGTTAACATTTAAAATGAACAAGTTCTGTAACAATTTTTTTTTTGGCATTTCAAATGAGATTTTCTGTAACATTTCCGCAGACATTTTGTTAACATTTAAAATGAACAAGTCTGTAATTTTTTTTTGGCATTTCAAATGTTTTCACATTCTGCAGACATTTTGTTAACATTTAAAATGAACAAGTTCTGTAACAATTTCATCTGTAACAATTTCTTTTAACATTTAAAATGACACGATGCTTAACATTTTCCTTAACAGTTCAGCGGACATTCTTCACATTTAAAATGAAATGTGGCGTCGTAACAATTTCTGTAACATTTTAGCTCTTAACAGTTTGACATTCTTAACATTTAAAATGACACATGGCGCAGCGGACATTCTTCACATTTAAAATGAAACGTGGCGTCGTAACAATTTCTTTTAACATTAAAATTGTAACAAGTTCTGTAACAAACTTTCTTTTAACATTTAAAATCAGCTTTTCTGTAACATTTTAGCTCTCTTTAACATTTAAAATGACACGATCCTTTACATTTTCCTTAACAGTTCAGCGGACATTCTTAACATTTAAACTGACACATGGCGCAGCAGACATTCATAACAATTTCTTTTAACATTTAAAATGAGGTTTTCATTAAAATTTTCTTTAACGTTTTAACGAACCAATCCATAACCATTTTTTTAGCATTTCAAATGAGATTTTCTGTAACATTTCTGCAGACATTTTGTTAACATTTAAAATGAACAAGTTCTGTAACAATTTTTTTTTTGGCATTTCAAATGAGATTTTCTGTAACATTTCTGCAGACATTTTGTTAACATTTAAAATGAACAAGTTCTGTAACAATTTCATCTGTAACAATTTCTTTTAACATTTAAAATGACACGATGCTTAACATTTTCCTTAACAGTTCAGCGGACATTCTTCACATTTAAAATGAAATGTGGCGTCGTAACAATTTCTGTAACATTTTAGCTCTTAACAGTTTGACATTCTTAACATTTAAAATGACACATGGCGCAGCGGACATTCTTCACATTTAAAATGAAACGTGGCGTCGTAACAATTTCTTTTAACATTAAAATGAACAAGTTCTGTAACACTTTCTTTTAACATTTAAAATGAGCTTTCTAACATTTAAAATACTTTTCTGTAACATTTTAGCTCTCTTAACATTTAAAACATAAAGACACGATCCTTTACATTTTCCTTAACAGTTCAGCGGACATTCTTAACATTTAAACTGACACATGGCGCAGCGGACATTCTTAACTTAGGGAAACGTGGCCTCATAACAATTTCTTTTAACATTTAAAATGAGGTTTTCATTAAAATTTTCTTTAACGTTTTAACGAACCAATCCATAACCATTTTTTTTAGCATTTCAAATGAGATTTTCTGTAACATTTCTGCAGACATTTTGTTAACATTTAAAATGAACAAGTTCTGTAACAATTTTTTTTTGGCATTTCAAATGAGATTTTCTGTAACATTTCTGCAGACATTTTGTTAACATTTAAAATGAACAAGTTCTGTAACAATTTCATCTGTAACAATTTCTTTTAACATTTAAAATGACACGATGCTTAACATTTTCCTTAACAGTTCAGCGGACATTCTTCACATTTAAAATGAAATGTGGCGTCGTAACAATTTCTGTAACATTTTAGCTCTTAACAGTTTGACATTCTTAACATTTAAAATGACACATGGCGCAGCGGACATTCTTCACATTTAAAATGAAACGTGGCGTCGTAACAAATTTCTTTTAACATTAAAATGAACAAGTTCTGTAACACTTTCTTTTAACATTTAAAATGAGCTTTTCTGTAACATTTTAGCTCTCTTAACATTTAAAATGACACGATCCTTTACATTTTCCTTAACAGTTCAGCGGACATTCTTAACATTTAAACTGACACATGGCGCAGCGGACATTCTTAACTTAAGGGAAACGTGGCCTCATAACAATTTCTTTTAACATTTAAAATGAGGTTTTCATTAAAATTTTCTTTAACGTTTTAAAGAACCAATCCATAACCATTTTTTTTATTTCAAATGAGATTTTCTGTAACATTTCTGCAACATGTAACATTTAAAAGAACAAGTTCGTAACAATTTTTTTTGGCATTTCAAATGAGATTTTCTGTAACATTTCTGCAGACATTTTGTTAACATTTAAAATGAACAAGTTCTGTAACAATTTTTTTTTTGGCATTTCAAATGAGATTTTCTGTAACATTTCGCAGACATTTTGTTAACATTTAAAATGAACAAGTTCTGTAACAATTTCATCTGTAACAATTTCTTTTAACATTTAAAATGACACGATGCTTAACATTTTCCTTAACTTTTAACAGTTCAGCGGACATTCTTCACATTTAAAATTTAAAGATAATTAAATGTGGAACTTTTATCAGCACAATTTCTGTAACATTTTAGCTCTTAACAGTTTGACATTCTTAACATTTAAAATGACACAATGATGGCGTAGCAGCGAAACATTCTTCACATTTAATTAAAAGGGCCATAAAATAGTTTCAGGATCAAATTGTCGTAACAATTTCTTTTAACATTAAAATGAACAAGTTCTGTAACACTTTCTTTTAACATTTAAAATGAGCTTTTCTGTAACATTTAAGCTCTCTTAACATTTAAAATGACACAATCCTTTACAATTTCCTTAACAGTTCAGCGGACATTCTTAACATTTAAGTTAAGGTTGGTTGGCAGCAAGTGCATGTCCTCTTGGTACTGAAGCTTCTCATAATTTTTTTTCAAATTTCAGCGATAAGCTGCCGAGAAATTATCTGAACAAGAAGGTTCTTTTCTTAGGTCAACCTCAGAATTTTATCCAGCATTTCAGAGGCTTTTACATTATGCAAAATAATGGTGTGGTCATCAAAGTGAACATTTACAGCCCAGTTTGCATCACAAACACACTAGATATGGCGATATTAGTCTTATGGTCTATTTAGCCATATTTAAGATTGTCAGCATAAAACAGATAGCCTAAAAATTTAAATATTTCTCATAAAAGAGAGATAATAAGCACAGATGAATTGTCAGTTTTATTTAACAATGCATAAAGCAAGATTCTTTCATATACAAATTTCAGAAATTAAACAACCGGTATGTCTGCCAACATCTAAGCTACAAGGATTATTAATCAAATTATCTGCATATGGAAATGTACTACCGGTATCCGTTTTGATCAGGTAACTCCTATCAGCTACTCAGCTAGACAGTCTGAGCGAAAGACTTCATTTACACAGGCAATGATAAGCTCCATTGGTCAGCTCAACGTAAGATCTAATTCAAGACAGTTAGACTTTTTGCACTTCATGCATGCTATATACACTAGTAAAAAGTGCAACCCATTAGAGCGGACGTTAAATGTTTTTTTTGAACTTTTACTGCAGCATAGCAAAACTCAAATTTTCCAATAAGTTTGCATGTGAAACCTAATAAATATAGTATTCTTATGATATAAGTCACATGAATATTCACAGACCCGGACTGTGTACTGTGTTTTATTCTTTAATTCCTTTAAGTACAGGGTGATTCATAATATCTGTTTCAGTTTCGAAGTGCAATAAAAGTTTGTTCCCTTACAAGATATATTATAAAGTATAATCATTTTGAAGTTTCATTTCACTCCAAGGTGGGTGTTACAAAGCGTTAAAGAGGGTTACTGGAGAGTCTCAGTAGCTTGAAAATGCTTTGTTTGAGCTATGGTCACCTTGCTAGTAGTAAAGCTCACTGACAGTTGATGATCACATCGACTTAAAATATTTTTTCTTCAACAAATAGTCAATGCTTGTTCTATTGCAGTTACATGTACTGGTGCAGGCAGGGGACAAACATCTTTTGTTTTTCATGTGTAGATACCATCCACTTATGAAGTCTTATGTCTTTTTTACGTTGATTTGTCTGTAATTGTCTGTAAAACTACTTTTCATTGAAAGTGCTAGCGTGTTTTGAAAAAAAAACAATAACACCAGTTGTGGAGCTGTATTATAACTGTATTTTGGTAATTTTAACAGTAAGGATTTTAAATGATTACATTTGTATTTATTTTTATTTGGTGGCCATTTTGTGCCTTTACCCAAATGGGTGTCCTAGCAATTCTGTGAAGTTTGGATGAAATTGGTCTTGTTGATGAGCTACGATGAATAATTACAAGAAAAATCCCAAATTCACTGGTTTTTGTGACTCATTATTTTCCCAATTTGCAATTTTTCTTGACTCAGAATTCCAATCTGAATGGTACCATACATGGTCACAGAATGGTAAAAAAAAACTACTGTACATGCAAATTACATTAAATATTCAGCACTTGACAGCTTTAAGAGGGAAATCATTTTTTTTTTATCTATTTTGTCAAAATATAATACCCAATTTATATTTCTTTCATACTTTTGTCAATTCTTCAAGAAAAAGCATTGTCAGGCAGTGTTTATTATTTTTTGCAGTACTATCATTTAAAAACAACATGTTACGTTTAAAGTATGTACATTCAGTTTAAAAAGCGCGATGTTTTCAAAACAAAACAATGTCAATATTGTCAGTAAGTGATTTAAAGAGTTGTGCAGAATTAAAATTATATCAAGTCAAATACAACACATTTATACCATTATAACCAGTGCACAGTTTAAAGTTTGAGTAAAGTAAAAGTAGCTTCCAAAGTATTTTGAATGTTTTAAATTTGGCGGCTAATGTGATTTGCTCCATTTTAAGACACCGTGAATGATTGACACTTTGAAAAACTGCCAAATGTTACATTTGGCACTGCAGAATTAAAGCCCTTGCACTGCTTTTGAACACTATGCATACTGAAGGAGTATTTTGTGTTTGAACACTAACAATACTGCAGTGCTATGCAATACTACAATACCATACAGTACTTAGTGGATTAAATTGCAATGGTCAAGCATATGGTTGCCTAGCAAGAGCAAAACTAAGCACATGGTGCAGATTTTACACTGTACCTTTAAAACAGAGTGAAGATCTAAAAGCCAAGAGTAGATCATGAAAAGGGCAAGGTCAGATTTGACCAAAATGGCAAACAAAAACAGTTGTACAAGACCACTGGAAAATGCTGCATACAAAATAGCAAGCTCTAGACCTTGCAACTATACGGCAAAAGATGTTAATAAACTTTTTAATACAAATTTATTTAAAATAATGACTCTCAGGTTATGGCAAATTTTGACCCCAGGCTTAGTTGATCAATTCTGGTAAAAGATAAGAAGATCCTATAAATAAAATATACACCACAAGAAAATTAAAGGTATTCAAGGGAGATGAAAGAGAGTTGTAAAACATATCAACTTCTTTCAAAAACAAGGAAAACAGAATGAATGCTATAGGAAACCATGGCTGTCAAAGTCCTTGGAAATTTAATGAAAGCTGACAGGAAAATAAGTATGAACAGGAAAGTGAGTGTATAGTCTCATCGATGTTATGTCTTCACTGCAGCTTTACTCCATGGTTCATTGTAGGATACTTTTGAAAAGATACTGTCACAAGTCCATATAAATGTCAAGACTATCTCAAATTGGATATTCGTCCTTGAATGCTATAATGGATACAACAGACAATATGGGTTAAAGAAAAGAAGACGAGAGACCAAGAGTAGTGTCCATAGAACATGGATGCCGTGAATTTGGGCCCTTACTCCACCACAAACAAAAACTCTGTTGTTTGACTATAAACGAAGTGCAGAAGTTGTTGTCTTCTACCAAAGTCATCTTCACATTTTCTGAGAGGTCGAATCACTGTACAGTCAAACAAGTGTTTAATGGTTACCAAAATAGTTTCCATCCATCTGGCCTGAGGCTGGCATTAACAGACAGGGTCTGACTATATAAATAGTGCTAATGCAAGCTAGACTGTAATTATCACATGACTATATCAATCTTCATTTTCCATGGTTTTAAGCCTGTCCTGTAAAACATTACAGGAATTCCAAAATATTCATGGTCAAATTGGAATAAATTCCATGGAGACAATTCTAATGGTTCAAGCCTATATTGCAAAATGTAGCCAGCCAATACCAGTGTATAACTGAAAATTCTTTTATTTTTCTGCCTTTAGCCCATGCTTTCCATGTCAGATGTGGAAAATCAGCAAATTCTCTACAGAAATGTGTTCATTGATTTTAACGGAATCCATAAACATACCTAACAACAGTAATACTGTTCAATATAGAAGGCTGTGAGAGATTTTCCTATTGTTATGTTTTATAATCAAAAGATAATGTTTTAACTGGTCAGACGAAAAATATGTATTTGAGAATAAAGTTTGTTTCAGTCTGTCCTTGATTTATTAAAGTGAAGGTTTCTTTTTTTCAGTATCAAGTTCTGAATGTCTTCTTAAAGCACCAGTTTATGAGCATGTATACTTATGCTTCAATCTGCTCCCAGCTCGTACACAAGTCCAGTGACTGGGAGTCTTTGTTTGTTGTCTCTGGACCAATCATATTCCAATGTCCTTTCTGGAACACATGAGATATGCTGCACATTCCATCAACACATACAGGGCAGATTCACTGGTAGCAAAATGGTATCATAATGCATAATTCATTTAAATAAAACACAAAACATTCACATTTGATGTAAAATGTTATGTCTAATCACTCAAAGGAAATGCTATCACTTCCTTACTGCTGTCTCCTGCTGTGGACTGTGTGCCGTGTGTGTGAGCATACTTTCTCTTTACAGACATTTTTTCTTCAAAATTTGGGCATATTTGTCAATAGATCCAACACAAAAACTCCAATAAAACTTCCGTTTAAAAAAACTGCAGAGCATTTGCCTGTATTCCACAATAAATAAAGAAACATAGGCATAGGGAATAGGAATGATAAACAGAGACCACTTTCCAGGTTATACAAAATTCACAGACTGTAATTTTGAGCATAAGCAACCTAATTCCAGCCATAAATGGTAACCCAATTTGAAATATAATACAGTTTTTTTGTCTAATCTACTTTCATTCAAAGGCAAATTTTCAGAAGTTCTTTCCATAAACCTAAAGCCATGGAAATTGAATTACTTTGATCAGACATACAGATCTGAACAGAAGTCACAACATATTTCATCTCAACAAAAATAAGGCAGCATGTGGTAGGAGACAAGAACTTAATCTCTCTTCATATATTCAAACAGAGTTTTGCATCAAAACTTCAGGCAAGAAATAACAAAGTACACAAAATTATTCTAAAGAGTAAGGAACACAAAATTCTTAGACCCAATGCCCTTGGAAAGCATTTTTTCACATGCAACATACCTAGGTCTGAAAGACACATGCACAAAGTAAAACCATAATCCTTTCATGTGTAGAACAGCAAAAGCACCAACATAAAGGACTTTCCAGCCTGGTCATTCTCAGCTAGCAAAACCCCCCCCCCCCCCCCCCCCCCCCGGGCGCCGGGGGGGGGGGGGGGGGGGGGGGGGGGGGGGGGGCGGGGGGGAAGGGGGGTTTTTTTTTTTTTTTTTTTTTTTTTTTTTTTTTTTTTTTTTTTTTTTTTTTTTTTTTTTTTTTTTTTTTTTTTTTTTTTTTTTTTTTTTTTTTTTTTTTTTTTTTTTTTTTTTTTTTTTTTTTTTTTTTTTTTTTTTTGGTGGGGGGGGGAAAAAAGAAGGAAATTATGTGTGTTTTTTTTTTTTTTTTTTTTTTTTTTTTTTTTTTTTTTTTTTTTTTTTTTTTTTTTTTTTTTTTTTTTTTTTTTTTTTTTTTTTTTTTTTTTTTTTTTTTTTTTTTTTTTTTTGGAGGAAAAAAAAAAAAATAAAATTTTTTTTTTTTTTTTTTTTTTTTTTTTTTTTTTTTTTTTTTTTTTTTTTTTTTTTTTTTTTTTTTTTTTTTTTTTTTTTTTTTTTTTTTTTTTTTTTTTTTTTTTTTTTTTTTTTTTGGGGGGGGGGAAGGGAAAAAGAAAAAAATTTTTTTTTTTTTTTTTTTTTTTTTTTTTTTTTTTTTTTTTTTTTTTTTTTTTTTTTTTTTTTTTTTTTTTTTTTTTTTTTTTTTTTTTTTTTTTTTTTTTTTTTTTTTTTTTTTTTTGGGGGAGGGAAGGGAAAAAAATTTTTTTTTTTTTTTTTTTTTTTTTTTTTTTTTTTTTTTTTTTTTTTTTTTTTTTTTTTTTTTTTTTTTTTTTTTTTTTTTTTTTTTTTTTTTTTTTTTTTTTTTTTTTTTTTTTTTTTTGTGTGGGGGGGGAAAAAAAAAAAAATAATATTTTTTTTTTTTTTTTTTTTTTTTTTTTTTTTTTTTTTTTTTTTTTTTTTTTTTTTTTTTTTTTTTTTTTTTTTTTTTTTTTTTTTTTTTTTTTTTTTTTTTTTTTTTTTTTTTTTTTGGGGGAAAAAAAAAAAAAAAAAAAAACCCCCCCCCCCGACAAAACAAAAAAGGGGGAATTTTTTTTTTTTTTTTAAATTTCGTTTTGGGGTTAAAAATCACACACACACACACACATTGGTGGCGCCAACAATGGGGTTACAGAGGTAAACCTTTATATATGATTTTACATAAAATTCCAGCTTGAATAAGTTTTACTGCCAAATAAATGTTAATGCAGCTGTTGGGTGGTCAGTTGGTAAGTAGATCTTTGGTTTCTGTTTGATACATTGAGAATGCTTTGACCACAGGTCTCAGACTTGGTAGGTGCAATGGTAGATGAACCTTATCCATTCTGAGATCACTGGGTCAAAGGTTAAGGCCATGTTAATGCAGCTGTTGGTTGGTCAGTTGGTAAGTGGATCTTTGGTTTCTGTTTGATACATTGAGAATGCTTTGACCAGGGTTGTGGGGGGACAGGTCTCAGACTTGGTAGGTGCAATGGTAGATGAACCTTATCCATTCTGAGATCACTTGGTTAAAGGTTAAGGTCAGGTTAATGCAGCTGTTGTTTGGTCAGTTAGTAAGACTTAGTGGATCTTTGGTTTCTGTTCAATACAATGAGAATGCTGATAGGAGGCCTCAAATTTGGTAAGAACAATGGTAGATGAGCCTTCATCATTTTGATTTCAAAATGTTAGTTGGTCAGTTTGTAAGTGGATCTTTGCTTTCTGTTAGATACCTTGAGAATGCTTTGACCACAGGTCTCAAACTTGGAAGGTACAATGGTAGATGAACTTTATTCATTTTAAGATCAATGGGTCAAAGGTTAAGGATTGGTTAATACAGTTGTTGGTTGGTCAGTTGATAAGTGGATCTTTGGTTTCTGTTTAATACATTATGAATGCTTTGACCACAGGTCTCAGACTTGGTAGGTGCAATGGTAGATGAACCTTATCCATTCTGAGATCACTGGGTCAAAGGTTAAGGCCATGTTAATGCAGCTGTTGGTTGGTCAGATGGCAAGTGGATCTTTGGTTTCTGTTTGATACATTGAGAATGCTTTGACCAGTTTTCAAATTTGGTAGGTACAATTGTGGATCAACCTCATCCACTTCAAGATCACTGGGTCAATGGTTAAGGTGATGATAATGCAGCCGTTGATTGGTCAGTTGGTAAGTGGATCTTTGGTTTCTGTACGATACATTGAGAATGCTTTGACCACAGGTCTCAAACTTGGTAGGTACAATGGTAGATGAACCTTCACCATTCTGAGATCACTTGGTTAAAGGTTAAGGTCAGGTTAATGCAGCTGTTATTTGGTCAGTTAGTAAGACTTAGTGGATCTTTGGTTTCTGTTCAAAACATTGAGAATGCCTCAAATTTGGTAAGAACAATGGTAGTTGAGCCTTCATCATTTTGATTTCAAAATGTTAGTTGGTCAGTTTGTAAGTGGATCTTTGCTTTCTGTTAGATACCTTGAGAATGCTTTGACCACAGGTCTCAAACTTGGAAGGTACAATGGTAGATGAACCTTATCCATTTCGAGATCACTGGGTCAAAGGTTAAGGATTGGTTTATGCAGCTATTGGTTGGTCAGTAGGTGGATCCTTTGTTTCTGTTCAAAACATTGAGAATGCTTTGACCAGAGGTCCCATACAATGGTAGATGAACCTTATCCACTTCGAGATCACTGGGTCAAATGTTAAGGTCAGTGGTCATGAATACAAAAATTGTTTGCCCTCAACTTGCAGAGGCTTTGACCTAGAGGTCTCTTACTTTAAAGGGACATTGGTAATGGACAGTAGATGGACCCTATTCATTGTCACTAGTTAAAATCCTGCATTTAACAAGAGCTGTCATGCTATACTGTTCTATGTACTTGCCAATACAACAAAACTTAAATTGCTCATCTAGGCAAGTGGTCAACACTGCAATTGATTCCAAGATGTACTGTATACTACTGTTGTAACTGTAAGTACACTGGCATGCAGTACGAAGATCAGCCCTATGTAAGACAAATACTTGTTTGATCTATCAAAATACTCACAGGAAGTATCATAAATGATTATTTTAAATGGTTAGTAAATTTCCAAAAAGACAGTTACCAATTCTACTGGATCTTTCTGATGAAACAACTAAAGGGCTGGCACTGCACTAAAATTCAATGTGCCTGCAATAATATCATTGTAATACAATAATGATATGCAATCTGAGGGACTATTTAGCATTTCTGTAATATGTATGCTAGCAATATCTTCAAACTACAATGTAAAGGTGTTGTAATCACTATTTTCAATCTGGAAGAAATCAAAACAGCCACAACTTTGTGATTCCAAAATTTGTTTTAAGAAAATACAAAATTGCTAAAATTTACTGCATTACTACTGTAGTATCTGACTTGATATAATGTTCAATGGACACAGCCGTTTATATCAAACATTGCATAAAAGATGAATAGATACAACTCATTTAAAATATGGAACTGTATCTTTGAATTATCATCTTAAAATCTTCCACATAGCAAGCAGTATACATTATTGTATTTAAAAATCTATTCAATACATTTTTAAAGATGTTTTCAAAAAGTACTGATTATATACACAAGATCATACAACAATTCTTTTTACCATTTTGGCAATGAATCTAGTACCATTCAGATTGGGAATTTATAGTCGTGAAAAATTGCAAATTGGGAAAAATGAGTCGCGAAAACCAGCAAATTGGGAAATGTTTTGTCATTATTATGTCATTGTTATTATAATTATGTTGATACTGTTTGCAAGAATAATTATATGTTATTTTAACTTATTTCAAGGAGGTGTTACCTCCAAGAAATGAGGTATTTATAGGAGTCAACAGTACTCTATTTTGTATTAAGGCACATTAATTGCTCTGTTGCACTATTGTAACATCATGTTCTGTATTTCAGACAGATCACAGTTTAAAGCGCTGCCCTTATCAGTACATTGTTTTCCTAGATATATGCAGTAGCCATAGTAGTTCTGGAGAACTGCAGCTTTTACCTATTTTACTGTATACTTTTATAGTTTGTCCTGTAACTATTGTCATTGTTCTTTCAATATACATGAGCACTTTTTGGTGAATGTCGGTTTGACAGAAATTAAATGTCCTTTCACAATTAATGACAAATCAAGGTGTTGATAAAGATGAAATTTACCTTCACATGAAAATAAAACTTGAAACATTTGCTCTGGTCGAAATCAAGGTAAATGGGACTGGCAGTCTTTTCTTCAAAATGTGACTTTTTTGGTATGGGCCAGACATTCTGTCAAAATAATCAGTGTTCAATTTGATTTTGATTATTGGAAAACTCCACTCTGAAAACTCTTTTAAGTGACTCTCTTACCACTTCCTAAACTCTTTTAAGTGACTCTCTTACCACTTCCTAGCTCAATCCTGGGTGAGAAAATTCACTCTCTTACTTATCAATAACTCTTTCCGATTACTCCAGGTGAGCTAAATGAACATCAGAATGTGCATATGACAAAGATGCCAGCATAAATTGTAACTGTGGGTAGTCAGGTTCCATTGGATGTGTGGACTGCATGTCTGAATCTAATTAACCTACTTGATAAAGATTGAATCTGACTGTCTAAACTGACATGATCTGTTATTAATGTACTCAATAGTGAACAAGCTAATCAAATGCTATAAAATGATTGATGTCCTAAATATTTCTTCTGTAATCCTTTATCATATATTTTGTAGATTGAATCAGTTTGACTGTATAGTTCTTTTCAATTGTCAATTACAAGGTTTCTGTCCTGTATTCCTTATTGAAAAACAAGATATAATGTATACTTCTATGAATAAAACAGTCACCAGGATCTGTGAATACTCTTGTTTGATGTTCCTAGCTATAACTCATATCTATTTATTATGTATTGAATACATAGACATTCATTGTAAAATAAGGGCACACACACATAATGAATACTGACAAAAACAATAATCCGCTGTGACCTTGACCTTTGATATAGGGCTGAAGTTCTTGCACATGTAAATGTTACATGGTAAATATCTAAACTCTAAACCTTATTGTTTTGCAGAAGGAAAATTTTACAGCTTTTCCTATAGAAGTCTGTATGAAAACAAGTCATCCCTTGGTGTGGTAAATTTGACCAAAAAGTCAGAATTTGGACAATCTTTCAGACAATGCTACACATAAAATATCCAAGCTAATACTTTCAGATTTGGAGAAGATTTAAAAAGTTGTTCCCATATCTAAAATCAAGTGAACTCCAGGGCAAGGTCAGTTTTTACCTATGGGTCATGATTTGAACAATCCATGAGTAAAATTTGTGTTATTCTCTTTTCCTGTATCAATGAAAATGCTCAATACAAGAGTGGTCATATAATTAAAACTAATGCTATCTGCCTACAAATAATTAAAATAATTTTTTTATAGCCGTGTAATATGCTTGTTAATTGTATTTTTTCATAGTTTAACTGACATGCACTTGAATCCGTATCACTTAAATTTGTGCCTATACATATGATTTCTGTCTGACATTTATTAACAAAAAAGAGAATGAGTAACATTGCTAGCCTGCTAGGTCTCCTGTTTTATATATAAATGCATTGATTAGCATTTCATCTGTGCTTATTATCAAGGCATCTCATTTTTTTTAAAAACGGTCAATCTTTAAAATCATATCAACAATAGGACCCAATAATTTTCTCTTACATATCTTGTGTAAGAATGAGCTGGTCATTCAAATAGAAAGATTATTCAAACAAGGGGTCCATGATATCACTCTCACCAGGTCCACTTGGCCATTATAAGGCATAAGCAACTTGGACAGTATCTGAACACATCTGGATATCTTTGGTTCCTGTGTATTTTAAGGTTCTGCTAAACTATACAAGCTGATCTTGAATAAAAGACCCCTAGGGAGGGGTCAATTTTTACCCTGGGCACCCAATTCACACAATCTTGATAGAGGTCCACTGAATACTACATTGCAACTTCCCAAATATATAGGTCTTGCAGTTTTCAAGAGGATAAGATTGTTAAGATTATATACAAGTGACTCTCAGACAATGCCAATTTTGACCCTTTGGGCATAAATTGAACAATCCTGGTAGAATTCCAGTAAACATTGCTTTACTGTATAATTATGAAGGTTAGGTCCAAATAAGGGAAAATTCTGTTGAAGTCAAAATTACTGTTTGTCCCAACCATAACAGGCATTGTAACGCATTTCTTTTCTGCATTCTATTCTTTAAATAATAAATTCAGTTTTACTATACACTAAATGAAAATTCACTTAAACTTCACTGAATCTAACATTACTTTATTATTTTTTTTTAATTAAAAGTTTTACTGACTTAAAAACATGGCCACGAGAGCTAAAAATATAATGATTTAAAAAAATTTAAGAAGCCCATTTAGTCGCCTTTTACGATACACGCAGGGCTTCACCCACGGTGGTTGCAATTCTGGCACGTATGCACTAACCCCCAACCACAGGGGTGTATTCAATTTAAAACAGAACCATATATTCAACTGATTCACAAGCCAGTCAAAAAAGAACATGATGAGGTAGAAACAAATCATATGGTAACCACTTGCCAATAAAACAAAACTTTTACAGTTATACACATAATTTAACTAATTTTTAAGTAAAAATCAAGATACCTTTTCCAGAATTGCGTAGCTTACAAGGTAAAATTATCATTTCTAAACAATGGCTATCGTTTCTAAAGAGGACTTAAATGGTTAATTCAACACTCCCCATCGGTCTAATAATTCATAATTTTACGTATTGTCTACGTCACATGATATTGTTTTGTAACAGAAAACTGACTAAAATAAGGACCTGCTCATGAAAATTAATTGTCACTTTCTTTTTTGGCTGATGAAAATGCTGGTCAACAAGTTAACTTGACATTTCAAAGCAAACTTGGAACGGTTTAGTCAAAAAGTGATGGGGGTGGGAAAACTTAACCCAGAGTCTAAGTCGATAAAGGGCCTTAATTTTTCAAAACAAAACCCCTTGACAGAGTTAAGCTTCTCTAGCTTTCAGATGGGGTAATGATGTAAACTAGCATTCAAAGATTCAAAGCAATATCTCAAAGGGTTAAGGCAATAAGTGGATTTTACCCATATTCAATGTATTTTCTAAGTAAAAGGGAGGGGGCATAATTCTGTTCAAAACCTTGACAGAGTTATGTACTGAGTTGTCTGTTGATGTAGGTCATGATGGTAAACAAGTATGGTAAGTTTCAAAGCAATACCTCCAATGGTTTGGAAATAAAGTGAGGTGGCGTAAAAACATGGCCAGAGCTCAAAACACTTACTAAGTCAAAAAGGGCCATAAAATTCTGTCAGAAGCCCATGTCAAGTTATGTACCTTGTCTGTAGATGGAGGTTATGATGGTTCACAAGTTGGTAAGTTTCAAGCTACCAATTTTGGAATGAATGGGGTGACGAACCCCTTAACCACAGGGTGTATTCAATAAAGCCGGACCATAGAGGCTACCTTTTCATAGAAAAGTCGAGCTAAAAATGAACATCCATGAGGTAGAAACAAATCATATGGTAACCACTTCAACAATGCAAAACCTGTTTATAGTCATAATATAGCTAAATTTTTTAAAAATAAAAAACCTACCAGCAATTGAGAAGTTTACGAATGTAAAATTATCATTTCAAAACAATGGTTATCGTGTCTTAAACGGACTTAAATGAAGTTCTAATTAAAATCACTTCCCCACCGCTCTGTAATAATTCATAATTATACGGTCTATTGTCTGCGCCACATGATATTGTTTTTGTAACAGAAAACTGACTAAAATAAGTGACATGCTCATGAAAATTAATTGATCACTTTCTTTTTATGAGCCTAGTAGTGAAAATGCTCCCTCTCACAAAGTTTACCTTGACATTTCACATGCAAACTTAAAACTTAAGTTAATGGGGATATTAAAAAATAGAGCTATAACTTGTACTGTTACAAAAATATCACACATATTGCATTTTTTATTCTATTAAAGAGCTCTAATTCAATACGTTTAGCTTTCTTTCAATAGAAGCTACTTTTTTTTAATACTGTAAATAATATCAAAGGAATATTCATCTTAACAATGGACCTGACAGGTTGTCCGAGTCACAATAGAAAAAGGTACCCAGATTACACCTAGTCTTTTTATACGGAAATTTCATAGAAAAGGTTTGCAGGAAAGTGTACATTATCAGATTCTGAACCTTTATTCAAATTGTAGAATTAATATACTGAAGCGAATAAGAAACGCAGGGTAACAAAATACGTAATAATATCAAAACGGCTATGTGTAGAAGTAGTGATATCATGCACTTACTATTTAGACTGGTTTTGAGTGATTTAAGGTCGATGAGCACAGTCACCAAGATAATTATCTGATCGATTTTCATACTTCTACACATGGCCGTTTTGATATTATTACATATATTGTTACCCTGCTTATCTTTTTCGCGTCAGTAAGAGTAAGTCAAGGCTTCTATCCCTGGAATTCACATCTATAAACCTGATGATATCATAGTGAGGTTTTAGTTTAGAGCATTTTAGATGCACAAACTTGTAACTTTTCCAGGAGTTATTTTGTTTTGGATACACAGCAGATTGAATACATAATTTATGCATTTATCTTGACAGTTTCAAGTAGAACTGTTACAAGCATTAAGTAAACAATAGGATTTTTTGTTAAGTCAAACTCATTCTTGTTTTAGGGGTATCAAACAGAAATAAGACTGTACTCAGATTTTCTAACAAAAAAACGAAATTTTTTTACAGGAATATATATTTTATTGACTATTCTGTGTTACTTGCCAGAAATCTTAAAGCATATTTGTTTGGTATTTAACTAGTGTAACAATACTGAAATTCACCACAGTTAGAAAACGTTATTAAACACTTATCTTTCTTTCATTCTTCACACCGGGAAGTGGCTGAAAGTATTGAATCTTGTAAAATTTTGGTCCGTGGAGCGACATTATCAAATCATGAGATGCATAAATTATTGTTTTAAGTAAATAATCAATTGTTTTTGTAGATCTATACATAAATATATAACTATAACTACGACTGAACAATATAAAAGACAAATTATTTTTTTACTTTTTACCTACAAAACTAGTAAACGGATGTTGCAAAAATTTGAATATAACTTTTACCAAAACTCATGCTGCAGCTTTTTATGCGTTTTTCACGTCCTACACATGAAATGATTTTAACCACCAATTTGAATTTTTTTTATACTAACAGCCATTTTAATGGAAGACAAAACAAAGCAGGTATATTACCAAGTTATGCAATACATAAAATTGCATCTTTTCTAGACACAGAATTCTTTTGAAAGTAATACCTACCAATAATGTTAGGTTAGAGAGGCAGTGGTCATAAATGACTAAACACACCAAATTCCTCACACACAAGCCCAACCGGAGCATCCGAAAATGCTACAAAGTCACTTTGTCACAACCAGTCCACCAGGAAAACTAGATCCCATTTCCCAAGGGAGAAGAGCCCATTTGACCCCCAACACAACATCAAACCATACATACACCCTTTACCAGAACCCCACACACTTTAGACAAGCCCAAACATGACTCAAACATATAGACATACTGACAATAAAGAGATACAGAGAGTGAGGCCAAGGATAGGCAAGTCATTATACCATCAATTCAGCTGTCTATCTGACCCTCTATATTCTCTCTTTCTATCTTCTGACAGACAAATACAGAAAGGAGTCAGTCTGAAAGACAGTTTTATCCTCCGCTGCATGAAAGATTGTCAAGGTGCAAAAATTTGATCCCTAAGTATAAATGTCCCAAAGTTTGGTGAATTTGGAACATGAGTTCTGCAAATTATCTTAAAGAATAAACATTTGACTGAAGCTTCATAAAAAAATCTTCAAGGAGTAAAGGAGTTGTAAGAGAGGACATAAAAATCCCAAGACCCTAAAATGTTACATAAACCTTGAGCTGGTGTGGTTGGAACATGGGTTCTGCACATATGTGGCTGGGGGAAACCATCAATGTGGCCTTGAGCAGACCATGGTGTGCAATTAAAAAAAATCCTCAGGGGTTAGGTATGAAGCGACACAAAATCCCCAATGGTGAGCTAGGGTTAGGAAATAGGTTCTGCACATCTTCTTAAAGTGATTTACATTTGACCAATTAACACAATAAGAAAATCCTTGAAGGGTTTTACGTCATGGAGTGGGCATAAAAAAATACAATGACCTGAAGTGTGTCCTTAATCTTGATCTGGATGGTTGGGATATGGAAGAGATGAACATTTTGACCAAACATCAAAGGTTTAGCAGTTACTGAGCAGAAACGAAAAACCAATGACCCCAAAAAGTTTGGCCTTAATTGAATTTATATAAAAAGGGAGCCATGATGGGCTCAATCTGTCACTGATGGTTAAGTAAGAAGTTGCTAATGAAGTTGGTTACTATCTAAGTTGGTGGTTACAATGGAAGTCAGTGGATGCTGAGAAGTCAGTGGTTGTTAGGTTAATCGCTGATTGCTATAAGTACTCATTGGAATCTAGGTTTTTCCAACACCTCTTTATGCAGAAAAGTGACCAAAAGTGGCAGATTCAATTTGAACAAACTTACTAGAGATCCACTTTACTAATAGTGCTACAAACTCAATATCAAAGCTCAAGGCCTTCTGGTTTTGGAGATTTCAGGGGGTTTGTGGAGCGCAGATGGACAGACATACAAAGATAGTTTACAGCGAGGGATAAAAACTGGTACAAGGCAGATATTCTGCCAGGATGAAAACAGAGACAGACACAAGAGGGCCATGATGGCCTTGTATTGCTCACCAGAGACCTACTTATGTCTAAATGTGACAAAAATTTAACCTCCAATTACATCAAAGAAACAAACTTCCTGTTAAACCTTGACAAAACAAATGATTGTTCTAACTAAAGTTTACATGACTGATTCTAAAATATGGTTAAAGAGATCAACAAGCTTTTCCCTGTAACTTGTCTGATGGCATAGTTTTTTAATCTCGGGCAATCCACAAAAGCAAAGACTGTTAACAATGTTTTAAAAAGATTTGTAATATAGTGACCTAATTACCCTAAGTAAACCAGTTTCAAACAATTATTTTGACCAACATTTTGACCAATTTTCATGAAAAGGGGATATTAAATGTGGCCTCTACTGTCAACAAAGTTTTGCTTTCATATGACTGTATGACTTAGTATTTGACGATATATGATCCAGATTCAAACTGGAACAGAAGTCATGGAGAACAACATTTCCGACAAAGACAGGATATTAAATGTGGCATAAACAAGGTTTTCCTTTATTTGACCATGTGACCCCAACTTTTTAACCACAATCGACTCTTATTTAAACTTGACCAAGAAATCATTGAGTGTGAACATGGCTTTTCTTTGGCTGGACCATGTGACCTAGTTTTGTACCAAAGGTGACCCAGAATCAAACTTCACCGAGAAATCACTGACAAAAACATTCTGACCAGCTTTCATGATAACCAAGTTGAAAATCTATGACCGCTATAGCATATAGTTACAAGGTTTTCTTTAATTTGACCTGGTGACCAAGTTTTTAACCAAATACGTCCTTTCCACTACCCCTCCTTGCATGTTGTGACGCGACCAGTTTCCCAATCGGCTTTTGAAACAGATCATTCTGAAACGCTCCTTTAAATCATTTAACGTCCCAAAACACAGAGTGTCAAACCAAATGAATCGCCATCCTTAGTTTCGCAGGTGGTATTTATCGACTTATGGACTTTTCTCCTATTTTTGAAAAATTCCAGTGACATAAGTACAATATATAAGGGAAACGGTTGGGGGGTCCGTTTCGGGATGCTTGTATTAAGAAACCATTTTTTAAGGGGGGGGGGTTTTGGCCTTTCCCTTGGGTGGTCTCTTAATACAAGTTTGACTGTACGAGCAATATTCAAACTTGACCTTGAATTTACAACCAGTCTAAGTTTCATGACGATCCAATATAAAATGCAACCTCTATTGCGTGTACACAAGATTTTTCTATGATTTGACCAGATGACATAGTTTTAATCCCAGATGACCCATATTCAAACTAGACCTATATTATATCAAGGGAGTCACT
>JAFMSR010000004.1:26788696-26798763 GCA_022818135.1 Saxidomus purpurata | reverse complement strand
GACCAAATTTCATGGGAACCTTTACCACGAAAAGAAGATGTGCCTATTATAAGCATGTTTAATAATTATTATGAATTACTAATTAATAATTTAGCCTCCATGATAAGTGGTTAAGGTCACTGACCTTTTATTATTAAACCTTTCAGTGACCATGGGATTGAGCCCCAAAACCAACCTGACTCTATATGATAGAAAGTTGCAGGGTCTTCGTAAGAATAGGGATCTGGTATTGGTCTTCCCTGCACCAATGGTAAGGTAAACTGCCCACTTACACATCAGGGAAATACTATTCACAACAGAAGTTAAACCCAACACAAACAAAAACATGAGCTTTTAAGTCTCCTGCAGGGATTTTACCAACTGAAAAGTCATTTAATTGAAATTACAAATGATATTTTTCAGGGAGAGTTTACATTTTCTGGTGATAAGCTGATTGAAGGCGGGCAGTATGGGGAGATGACCAATGGCGTGAAATATCGTGAGGTACGACAATACCAGACTGATTACCATCTGATCCGGTTCTACTTCATTACACGATGCTACAACGGATACATAGAGTCTATACTGGCCGACCTGTCAAAGGATCCACGCCCTGATGCTCTCATGATTAATTCCTGTCTCTGGGACATAAGCAGGTTACTTATCTCTATATTACTTCTGATATGAACCGAGTATTTTAGAAATTAAAACCTTAAAGTCCCATGATCACTTTAGTTGTAAATTTCTTTCAGCTCCTTTATATCCAGTCTTACTGGCAAATTTTTCATTATTTGTATGAAAACGTTCCTAATGTTGCTTTTTAAATCAAAAGTTCATGCTATGAATATAAGTTGTTCAGATTGTTTACAGTCCTGGCTGATGATGGGATTACTCCACTGGTGAACTTGCCAAGACCCTTAAACATAAGGCAGTCTTTTTTTCAATGACATTGCAAAAAATTGAAAAAATTTCTGATAACACTTTTTTGCGACATTATGTCAACATTATTTTAGAGCAAATATGGTAGAACACAGTTCAATCGTTATTTTAACGGTTCATTCATTATATCTATATATGAGTATTTAAAGTGACAATGTGACTTTAACAGTACCCTCCATTCTCAGAGTTTGCACAGGTACAGAAGTGATGTTTCTTCCATAGAATTAAAGAACAGTTTACAGTGGAACCTATACTTTGCCTGAATTTCATTCTCTAAAATCGTCAAAGATTTGTATCTCTTTGTAGTCAGTTTGGAAAGTATGTAAACCTAAACATTTTTTGAAAATTCTCTAAACAAGTAAAACAAAACATTTTAAGATTAAAGCAAAGAGTTATAGTCACCTTAAAGAACATTTCATGGTTATTTATTCTGTATCTCATGATAGGTATGGGGTTTCATCAGTGGAACAGTACAAGAGGAATCTGGAAACACTGTTCAAGAGATTTAGCGAGGAACTGCCCAAGTCCTGTCTCGTAATCTGGAACATGACGTTGCCTATCTCCAAGAAAGCACGGGGTGGTGTCCTCATACCTGAAGTGGAACACCTCAATGTCAGCTTGAGACTGGATATATTAGAAGCAAACTTTTATGTTCATAAAGTAAATAAAACTTCTTGCATTATAAACTGTAAAAGACTTACAACTTTTGGGAACTCTTTTTCATTTATTTTAGTGAGCTTTGAATTCGGCTTTAATAAAATTTTACATTAGCAACAGTTAAGTTGAGATTTTTATCATTGATAGTAAGCACAAATTCTTACAACTTGTTTCAGCTACTTACAATGTCAGCTACTTGAAGTTCTGGCATGTACTCACCCTGAAAGTCATGAAAGAGTGTGAAACTTTAGTTCAGAATAGGCTGACAAGATTCGAACCTGTGATGTCTTGGTTATGAGTCCAATAATCTCCAGTAGCAACAGCATTTATGCATATCATATGCATGGACTAATAGCCAGAAAAGTGCATTTACAAAGGCTGATCAATATTTGTGACTGTGAAAATGGGTCCAGATGAGTAAAAATCACACATTTTGTTTTACATGTTTTCTAAAAGTGTGAAGTCTGTTGACTATGAATTGAAAATTTCAAGTAAATCTACCAACTACTTTTAAAGTTATGCTTGTTTTCCGATAACACACATTGTTATTCTTCACAATGACGCTTGTGACGTCAAAACAGTAATTTTAACGTCAATATATTTGACGTTGTAGATTGCATTGTTACACATTCATATGGCGGTATTTTTTCTTGAAATTTCACCTGATAACACATAATTTATTGTTTATTTTGCTTGTTTTAATTTTGTTGTCATTTCTCAACTTTTCAATAAATCCTCAATTATATTGACCGTGCCCTCATTTTCACGTTTTCGAATGTGACAGAATTAGTGGTTGCTACGGTAATATGCTTTACGATAAAGACATGATAGAATCATTGTCATGCATATTTTTGAATGCCATTTCCAATAAACATAATTTTTTAAATGGTTACGCCTAGTTGAAATTTGGTGAGAATTGGTTATTTGTCATTTTACATTTGCGCAGTAATAGTTGATGCTCATCTGGACCCATTTTCTCATTAACATTATGCACTAATTGCATTAGGGTGTCATTGACATACATGAAGAAAAGAACAGAACAAATTGCAAGAAACAAAACTATATTTCATTGACACAATTTGATAATCACTATTTCAGTTAGCAGTACAGTATGGGTTCAATACCCTAGACCTTCACTACTACCTCAGACATCAACTACAAAGAAGGGCAGGTAATCTAAAATAGTATTCAGTTGGCCAAACACTGGTCACTTCATATGTTTTGGTAAATGTGAATATAAAGGATATTGTCTGATGTTGGTAAATTTTGTTCTAGCACCCATATGAAATATCATTTATTGGCACTTTCAGATTTAAATTTCGACATGTCGACTCAGGAAATTCAAGAAGAAAGACAATTCCTGAAATTGGCTCCTAATGACTATATGCTATTCTTGATTTCAGTAATTGTACTAATCTAATTCTGGCAGACTTGCCAGGTACTAGTGTTACTAAAGCAACTTTTCCAAAATGAACTTAAATCAACTACCAGTTTGAACTTGTCTGTTTTTACACAACTGTGCAGGAAGTTTTCTCAGTTTAGATTTATCACTCCTGATGGAGCTGATCACTTTACCAGAGAAAGAGCCAATAATTATAAGAAGATACTTTTGAAAGTGAAATAAGTGAACTTTTGCCTACAGATTGATACTTGGTATTCAAAAAAGAAACTGAAAACATCTGCAGTTTTGAATGTTCTATGTAGCCATACAGGTATAGTAACAAATATTTGCACATTTATTTATTAGGTGATGGTGTTCACTGGGATATGACTGCTCACAGGAGGATGACAAATTTACTCTTGACCCACATGGCAGAGGCTTGGGGTGTAAAACCTCCAGAGCATGCAAGGAAAGTTCTGTTGAAGGTAAGTAAGGGAGTATGTGGGAATTTTGCCCCTTTTTAACTTAAAATAGAAAAACGTTGAAGTTTATGTTTGAATGTTTTTCATAACATGAGAAGCCTTGGACAAAAATTCTGTGCTATCTTTGTATTATGTCTGCTTTTGATTTAAAAAGCAAGAGATATGTTTTTTGTACAAATAATTAAATAGTTTGTCAATAAAACCTCTTTCTTGGTAGTGAGATCATTGCTATGTGTAATTGTAATATCCAAAGTGACCATGGGGCTTTAAGATGTTTCTTAGTTAAAATATGTTATATCTTCAGGAGCAGCCACTGAAGGAGACAAGCAACCGTCCAAAGAACTTTAACAACAATTTCAATTTCGGACTGAACAACGTTCCCGAGAGACAGCCTATAAATAACGCACCAGAGAGGAACTATATGAACAACTTTGTCAACAATAGACTAAGTAACGTGGGCAACATTCCAGTACATGGTATAGGCAATGAACAGATACCACGGCTGCAGGATGTACCTATGATTTCACGCCAATATGAGCATTTAAGAATAATGCGTCAGAACAGAAATGTTTTCCAGCAGAATGAGAACTTTGCACCACAGGGCGGGAACTTTGACAACTTCGGAGGACAATGCGGGGATGCGGACTTTGGTAGAGTGGATTTATCTGCTATGAGGATCCCTGACAATATGGAAATGTTCAATCAGCCATACGGGAACCAGAACTTCTCACCGGGGCTAAGGGGACATGGTTTTGGGAACCAGCAAGGCCGAGATAGAGGTTTACCATATAGGTCTGTAAATAGAGGAATAGATCCAGCAAGTCACACGTATTCACATGCATATTAGCATGTGCATTTATGATTTGTATTCGGTACCTATGTGTACACTGGGTTGTCTAATGGATGGTATAATATGCAGCATTCCTTTCAGACGTATTCCATTTTGTTAGTGAAAAGGAACAAGTCATTTTAATAGCGTCGTGCAAATAAAGCAGTCCATTCATTTCAAAAGGACCAGTGCTAGTGCTGTTAGTGTATTGTATTTAAAGGGATCAGTCATTAAGTTTTTAGTAAGTTCTAAAAGACTTCTCCCTGTTCATGAAAAAACATGACTATATGATACTCCTTGAAATGATAAAGAGATGGTTTAAAAGCTTAATTCTCAGCATAGGCTGTTATTATATGATAGAAGATAGAAATGTCCCTTGATATTTGCAGTCATTCCAAAAGTGTTAGTCAAATGGAGACTACAGAGTAGGATATATGACAGTATTGAAATAGCCTTTTACTTTGCCTTACTATGTTCTACTTGATGCAGACTTCAGTATTATATGAGTGTTTTTTGTTGTGACAAAAAATTTCTGTTAGAGCTCCTTGATCACTTTGAATTTACTTGGATAGCAGATATGAGTAACTATTGATATGTCAGTATTGAAATAGCCTTTTACTTTACCTTACTATGTTGAACTTGATACAGAGCTCAGTATTACATCGGTATTCAATTTGACAAGTCATTTCTGTTAAAGGTCCATAATCACTTTGAATTTACTTCGATAGCAGCATGAATTTACAGAATTATGATAGAATTTCATTGTATTTACTCTAAAAATGTTGATCTGTTAAAAATTAGAAAAATTCTGTGCCTTATTGAAAATTTGTTTATTTAGCTCGCCTGAGCAAAAATTGCTCAAGGTGAGTTATTGTGATCGCCTGGTGTCTGTTGTGTGTCTGTCTGTCCACACTCATCCTTGTGTATGCAATAGAGACTGCATCTTCATAAAACTTGGTCAGAGTGACAACCTTTATGATATCTAGGTTTGAGTTAGAATATGGGTCATCAGGGGTCAGAAACTAGCTCTCGGGATCAAATCAAAGTAAAACCTTGTGTATGCAATAGAGGTTGCATTTTTCATTGGATTTTCATGAAACTTGATCAGTATAGTAGCCATGATAAAATCTAGGTCGAGTTTGAATATGAGTCATCTGTGGTCAAAAACTAGGCCACACGTTCCAATCTTAGAAAAACCTTGTGTATGCACTCGATGTTGCATTTTTCATTGAATCTTCATGAAACTTGGTCAGAATGACTTTCTTTATGAATTTTAGATTTATGCATATGGGTCATCTGGGGTCAAAAACTAGGTCATGGGTCGATTTTGAAAATGGCTGATCTGGGGTCAAAAACTAGGTCATGGGGTTAAACAATAGTAAAACATTGTGTATGCAAAATAGGTTGCATTTTGCATTGGATCTTCATGAAACTTGGTCAGTATGTTTGCCTTAATGAAATTTAGGTCGAGTTTGAATTTGAAGTAAAGAAACTAGGTCACCCGGTTAAAAACCTTATGTATGCCATATAGTTGACATTTAGATTCCAATCATCATGAAAATTGGTCAGAATGTCTGGGTGCATCACCTGGGATTAAAATCTAGGTTATCAGGTTGATTCAGAGGAAAACCTTTATAGCCAATCATGTAAATTGGCCAGAAGGTTTGTCTAGTCAAGGTCAAACAGAATGGTTGTTTATAATATATAGATTGAAGTTTGGTCATAAGCAGGTCTCAGGTGAGAGATATAGGACCATCTTGGCCCTTTTGTATTCTATGTAAGGGATGGTTTTTTGCACAATTAATTGCCACTTTTGCTGGTAAGACATTGTTCCTGGTAAAGTAAATTCTGCCAGTGATTGTTAAGATCCAAAGTGCTCATGGGCTTTTATTGTATTTAGAGCATTATAAATACCTTGTAACAAACTAGATAGATGTATCTTTCATACAACATACTGTAAGTACTGTTTAATATGTTTAAACTTGCATACCTCTTTGTTAAAACTATCTTGTATATTAGTCAACTCAAGCTTCAATAATTTGAGAAACAGGGACAGTCTGTACTTGAGCCAAGGAGTTGCATTACATTTAAAGTGATATTACCGTTCAAAGTGACCATCAAAATTTTAGATACAACATTAATCAGTGATTCATGCTCCTAGAACAATAAACATTGCCATAGTTACAACCCAAAAATAATGATCTGTATAACAGTTTCATTCACATTGAATGTAGAGGAAATCTGTAAAAATCTTTTTTGACTATCCTAGTCAAAAATAAAAAAAACTCACCCATTCGGTTATGTTTATCTTAATTTGTATTCGTCTATAACAGAAATAAAACTTATTTCTTATATATTTTTAAAGCATCCACTGTGTTTTGATCAGCATTCTTAACTATAAAACAATGTGACAATTTTGAAGGGTAATATGACTTTAAATAGTTTATAAATACAAAACATACAGCAGTGCTTTCTGTAAATAGTTCTATACAGCAGTATCGGTGCTACATGACAGTGTTCTCAAAATATGTACAATTTATAACATTGGTGCTTTAATAATGAAAATTTCAGTTTTTTGCCATTTCTTAATGTAGTAATTACATGACATGTGGTTATTTTTGGTGCTTCAAGACCGTGTTCTTGAAATGCATTTGATATATGACATTGTTGATAAATGTGAATGGTAGTGTTTGCCATTTCTTTCAGTTTTCATTTTCATTACTTGTGGTTGTGCTTCTGTATGACCATGCTATGATTATTGTTTATATACATGTTTGTATACAAATGTAGCATTAACATTTTGAGATTATTTTGTCAGTATTATCTTTGTTGCATTTGTTGTTGTTAATAGTACAATGTAGTTTTATTGTTTTCTTCATCATTAGATCATGTGAGTAAATGTACAGGAGGAGATCATGTGAGTAAATATGCATTGTATGGTCATGTGAGTAAATGTACAGGAGGAGATCATGTGAGTAAATATGCATTGTATGGTCATGTGAGTAAATGTACAAGAGGAAATCATGTGAGTAAATGTACAGGGGGGGGGGGTCATTGTGAGCTATTGTGACACCTCACGGTCCTTTCTCCACCCAGTCTTTTCTTCTAATAACATCTCATCTGAATCTTGTGAAAGTTGCAGAAACTTGGATAATCCTAGAATGGTCCACTTCCACGGTTGCTAAAAAAAAGGTCAGTTGTCATGAAATAAAGGAGTACAACAAAATACAAAAAAAAAGATTGTCTACCTTCCAAGATGATAAGAAGACACTATACACAGAGTCACAGACTGAAATTACCATAGTGATTTGTGGTGTAAGAAATATCAGTTTGTGCATGTATTTACAAATGTTTAAGCAGTAAAACTATCCTGGCTAAAATTCAATGAGACTTCATAGGGGTGTAACGAAGATTAGTGTACTTATTGTCTGTATGTTATGCTCAGATAATGTTTTGACCAGAATTAAATAAAACTTCTTACATAAATTGTATTCTCTGATATAAGCAACTGAGCAGCCAACACCCACATAGAGCTGATATTCCTTTACTGTGTGAAAGAGTAGAATAACTGTCAAGGCAGTATTTAGGAGTATTCATCACCTGTAGTGTTAACTTAGTTTGATTTAAGAAGTATGCATATATGATAGTTTTGCAACAGTTAAATTTTGTAGTGTTTATGTACTAAAGTGTGGACAGAACCTGTAAATATTGTTAATTTTGTTTCCTTTTTCATAGTTCTAGTTGTGTTCATTTTGTTTGTTTGTTAAAAAATAAAAGTTTAAGATGTTACTCATGTGTTTTTATTTATTGCATGGAAGTCTTTCTTGAACTATGTAAATTAACCTGAACACAAAGAGCACATGGTATCAATTTATGGTATTTGTGTGTTAATTTTCTGGCAAACATTATCCACAGTTGGCTTGGGAACATTCTAACCATCCACATTTCTAAGGCAAATCTAAATCAAACTTTGTCACAATAGTTATGGTGAATAGATTCTGGCTAAGTTTGATTTGGCCGTTCTGTCAAAAGTAATATGTTATGGTACATAAATTTTTTTAATTGCGCATATACATGAAACATATTCTATTTTTCCCTGATGAGCTTTATTACATGAAACAAGTTTGTATACATAGCCAGCACTTCATTTGTTTTAGAACCAACTCCTGAAACCAAAACCTTGGCAATGTTCGATTATAAGCCAAATCAGATTAGTAGATCCAGAGTTATAACCCTTATTTTGAATAATAATTCACATGAGGAGGGATATAGTATAACATCCCTCAGTTCTTTCATATCGAAGATACGCCTTGGAGTATATCAATAAAACATTGGCAGAAACGTTCAGTATATTAATAAAACATCAACAGGCAGAAACGTTCACTACTAAAGGGAAATGCAGTCCAGGAGTGTAAGCATGTGGAAAATATTTATAAAAGTTATGACCCTTAGGTTTTCTGAAACTCTGAATGGAATAAACAAACACCATTCTGCTGCCAAGAGAAGTTACTCTAACATTGTAAGTTTGACAAATTTCTGGAATAGGGTCGAATTTGTCATTCGTGGTAGTAGCACTTTCATTTGGCACATATACTCACCTTAAGACTACCAAACGTTTATAATAAAGACAACCCGGGGGTCCTGTTGGGATTGAGCTCCTCTGACCAGACATGAAGAAACTTACATAATCCCCGTTGCTGAGAAAAAATTAATTGATTCCCTTCAGAAGTCGCTGGAGGCCAATATGAGATGGAGCTTGACTTCCCTTGCATATTCCCCTGACCCTAAATTTTGGCATGATATACTAAGCCATTGAAATTTACTAGTGGCATTTTAGTCTAGATTTTCCTGTCCCTACAGTACTCACGGGTATAGGTCAATAATGGTGTTGCGCATCTATGATAAATGTAAGCGATAGAACATTCCCCAGTGAATATTTGTAGTACGTAGGGTACCAGAAAAAGTCAGCTTTCGAATTATTTGAAACAGTTATTCTACCATAAACCAAACTTGGATATTTATTATTTCGATTCTAACATGACTTATTTGAAACAACATTTGAAGAAAAAGAGAGAACTTTTTTCATCAAACGTAATTTACATTTGCGTGCTCCGCACCTAAATTTTGCCATTGAAGTTACCTCCCGCAAACACTGTGAAGATGCTATTTCAATGTGACTTTCATTCATGAAAGATGTAAAAGCGGTGTTTCAGTTTTTCATAAAAAAGTTTAATAATCTGATTTTCAAGTAAATGTAACAGGAATTTCATTTATAGAAGTGGTTCTCGTTTGTCCTTATGCGGAGATGTAAGAAGGAAAATATGACATACTGCATTGAATGTGAGCATATTGTATTGAAAATTCGAGTTTAACAAAATAATTAATAAATTATATTTTGCCTTTTCAAAAACGAAAGTAGGTTTTCCAGTTTTCAAATATCTATATATTTTTCCAGAAGTCTCCCAGAGAGGGGCTGTAAATAAGTTGTACATAAATAAGCATGCCTATTTTGAATTATAATTGAAGAACTTTACTTCCAATGATGTGCAAAGCATATCTCTGACTGTTTACAACATTCAGTAAAGCGAAAGTAGGACAAAAAGACCACCCAGGTCAATCTAAGGAAATACACAAACATTCACTCGTTATTCTGCAGCAGTATTTCAAACAGGGAAATACCCCACGGCTATTGTAAAGTTTAAGAAGCCAGTTTCAAACTGTATTTCCCGGTTACAATTCCAGATTTAAAAGAAAATTCGATTTGGTGTTGGTAATAGACCTTTAATACTACCCTCCTTCA
>JAFMSR010000004.1:26739388-26788196 GCA_022818135.1 Saxidomus purpurata | reverse complement strand
TTTATATATGTCCGTTCATTCTACTTGTACAGAACCCTATGTTATAAAATGAAAATATTGTTGTTTATGTCACTGTATATGGGTCAGCAACTTAACACCTTTCATAAATTCTTGAATTTACAAGTCATCGCTTTATATCATATATCATATGTCATGTGTCGATGTTTCTTTTTCTGTTTTGGTTTTTTGTTGATTTACCAGCTTGTGGTTTTGACTTACAAGAGACCTTTGTTCAACTAACTTTTTCCGTGTGTCATCACTCATTGGTCATAACTACATTGCTTGTTAATTTGTGCGTTTTAGTTCGATAAGTACATGAATACTGATTGTTATAAAAAAATGTAACGTATCTGTTATCTAAGGTATCTTTGTACTTGCTACCTGAACTTCCTGAAACACAATGCGTTCATTGTTATGCAGATGACGCCGCAGAGGCGCGTTGTTTTTTAATATTTTTTTAATATCTTTATTTTTTTGCATATTAATACCGAGTTACGAAACGTGCTGTTTGTTTTCTGTTGTTTTTCTCTGGTTGTGTAAAGTAAAAGTTCATACGTTATGGTTACAAAGCAGAAAGGTCTAAATAAATTAGGTCAAAAAGTTGCCTTTCTATATTTGAATATACTGCAGAAAATTGACGCGGAAAATCATGTAACAACAAATAAACTTATTGTTTACTTCCAACTAAGGACCGAGGCAGACGATTACTTATACAAAGGGCAAGAGAAAAACTCCTCGATGAACGTCTAGATATTATATGTTATTTGTTTTTAAGTGGTATATGGAGATATATTGCCCGCCTATTACCTGAGCCGTTAGGCTATATATGATTCGAGTTTAAAGAGAAAGGAAGGTACTAACGTGTGTACATAACTATATACATAAAATTTCTATGAATTAATCGTCATAACTCTTGACCCTGTGATCTGAGAAGGCTCATACTTGGAAACTTACGGGAACTTTTGACCATACACATTCCATCCAGGTTTGGTCATGTTTGCTTAGAAATGTGCCTTTGTTAAATCAAGGCCCAAACACTATAAAAATACCGATAAGAAATCGATTTCAAACACATTCTATTTCTGCCGTTTTATAGAACCTTAATTTGATACGCGTATGACTTCTGAAACAAAGTTAACCGTACTGTGCAATAATACAACTGTAGTTACTCCACGAGACAGGTCAGACGAATGTTGGCTCAAACATGACCGAAGTGCGCTTCTTTTGAGATAGTTTTAATAACCAGTATCTTCATATTTATAATTACAGTAAAACTTATCAAATTTGTTTCGCCTGTGGTAAAAACAAACCTTTTTTTCGCGAAGTCATATCTATGATTCTGTCATAATGTATTCGACAAATTCAATGTACCAATTATATGTACAAGTGACAATGATGAGTTTTTTTCCTGATTTTACCGTTGGACTTCAAACTTGTGACATTTATATAGAATATGTCTATACGATCGCCTTTAATTGCATTTTCTGATTCCAACCACCTGCATGGTTTGTAAATTCACACCTTGATTTTTTTTTACTAATTAGCATGATTGACGTTAACTAATGTTGAACAAGTATGGTTAAAATTACTCATTTTTACATTTATTGACTTCTGTTAAAATAAACAAAAATTTCAAAATGACTATAAAAAGAGTTTCATTTTACGTTTCCGAACAGCTTTCTTCGGGGACAGCAAGGAAATCGTTTCACTTTCAGCGGTAAGAACTCTTTCTTTATTTATAAACTTGCCTTAAAACTGTTTTAGATCTGCATCTGAAAAATAAGTGCTTCACTTGGGATAAATTAGTGCAGAATTCACTTAGGAGCGAACTTGAAAATTAGAATTAACAGAACAATAAACACAGTTTTTATACTCTTATTTTTATTACATTTTCAATATTGGGTCTACTGGGGGCGATATGTTTATTAACCTATGCAATATTTTATTTTCAAAATATGTAGACCTAATTTTTTCATTTACTGCCGTAATTTTATTGTATTAATATGGGTTTTCACTTTTTTTCATGCCATCCAACCATATTCAATAGCCATATTATCATAATTTAAAATATTGTACTGAATAAAATTATAATAAATCATATATCAGAACAAAAAAGAACAGACCATCAGTTGTACAGAAATTATACAAACATGTATACTATTAACACGTAAATATTCATAGTACATCAGAAAACTATGCTGAAAGTAAAGGTAATGTGAAATAGACATTATATTATTATACCTCAATTTCATTGTCAATGTAAAACTCCTATGGACAAAGCAGATACTACTAAGATACTGTGTAACCGCTTGAGATGCGACAGCTTTTACTGTCCGCACCTTACTATATTGAGAAACATTTTCTTTAGAAAAGATACTTATTGGCAGACATCCATGGAATGCAGAAAACAACGTACTGCATTCTTTTTTCGGTATAATAAAATAAATACAAGAAAAATCGTGATATCACAGCGGGCCCACAAACAAAACTGACATGTAAATTAATACATTAACAACACATTCATTTATGAGTACCATATACCTTAAATCGGTGATAATTGTTTATAGTGATGACTCATATTAACTGACAACAAGAATTTAATGTCAAAATATGAAAATGGTTAATATTTATGCATTATCCAGATACATCAGCCAGCAGCATGAAGTTACTTGGAGTTCTCATAGCCGTCGTTCTAGCTCGTGTCTCGGCAACCCCTGGTAGGTCTTTATCTATTCCATATTATTTTCTGTATTTCAACAACGTTGATCGAAACGTGGCCAATTTTCACAACTGAATAAACATAAGTACCTGTTGATTGTCAGTTTCAAACATCCGCCAGAGCGTTAGTTCAATGACTTGTATGTTTTTTTCTAGTTTTCATATTAGACCATCACCAAACCTTGTCGCAATGATAATGGGCACAATATTATGGTCAAACTCGAATTCCTTAAAAACGCGTCAGCCACTCCGGAGTTATTGCCACTGAATTATCAAAGTTTTGCAAAAATAGCACTACAACTACACTGTCTAATTCAGTTTTATCGGTCAACACCATACCAGGTTATACTATAATGTGTTTGATCTAGGCCAACTTCAACAATCGGTAAGATCGCGTCTAAGAATTATTGCTCTTGAAAAGCCGAAATTTTGCCGAAACTTATGACTCGAATAGTGTTGTCAGATCAACATGCGGGCCAAAAACTGGGCTAAGTCTGAAGGCCTTCCAGGTCGCCTTAGGCACTCTAGAGTTATGTCACTTGAACACGTGGCATTTCGCAGTTCATTCTCTAAATGCAAAAAACTAGCGAAATGATACATGTATATCTAATAATCAGGGACATTGTCTAAGTCGTCTTATTGTTGCTTTATAAATTTTCCCTACCCATGCAAATACTATGTTGCCTTTATTGTATGATCAACTACAAGTATAACGGGCGTAGTTCGTCGCAGTTTGGAATGGAAGTCTGAATTATAAATTAATACTCGTCAATTTAAGGCTATGGAGGTGGCGGCGGATACGGCGGAATGAGGGGTGGCTATGGTGGCGGATACGACGATGATGAATATGGCGGATATCGATATGGTGGTATGAGAGGGGGTGCCATGTATGGCGGTTCACCAGGAATGGGCTATGGTGGTATGGGAGGAGGTTACATGTATGGTGGTCGGTATGGTGGTTCACCAGGAATGGGTTACGGTGGTATGAGAGGAGGTTACATGTATGGTGGTCGGTATGGTGGTTCACCAGGAGGATACGGTGGTATGAGAGGAGGTTACATGTACGGTGGTCGGTATGGTGGTTCACCAGGAGGATACGGTGGTATGAGAGGAGGTTACATGTATGGTGGTGGGTATGGTGGTTCGCCAGGAATGGGATACGGTGGTATGAGGGGAGGTTACATGTATGGTGGTCGGTATGGTGGTTCACCAGGAGGATACGGTGGTATGAGGGGAGGCTACATGTATGGTGGTCGGTATGGTGGCTCACCAGGAATGGGATATGGCGGTATGAGAGGAGGTTACATGTATGGTGGCCGGTATGGTGGTTCACCAGGAATGGGATATGGTGGTATGAGGGGAGGCTACATGTATGGAGGCCGTACTGGAGGTATGTTTCAGTATAGCTTTTTAATAAAATGTCTATTTTTTATATTAAAAAAGTAATCAGAAAACTTAATAAAGAGCCTTAATTTGTTTACACACATGAATGATTTTTGAGAAAAATCTTTTAAGCACTATAACCTGTGTAAATATAAATAGTAAAATATCGTATCAAAATTAGCTGTTTTCTGTTTCAGGATACAAAAAGCGGCCATATTACTGAAAGCGACGGCACATCACTGATCAAATATCAGATACCCTGTGAATACATTGCATACATTTAGTACTTTTGTAAATTAGATATGGGAATCATTTAAATATATTATGTTGCAAGTTTATTGTCGTCCTTTTTCAATTCCAACCTGCTTTAAAGTCATTCTTTAAATAAGGGTCGCCCTTCATAAATAGACCTAAAGGGTGAAAATAATGCGCTCTCCATCCATGGTAAAAGCACAGGTCTGTGAATAGGGACCACCTATCAACAAAGCCTACATTGGCTTCTTTCTGCCGGTGGTCTTCGTCTGCAGCTTTGACCACGGTATAAATTTTCCATCTTGAAAATTAATATAAACCATCTTGCTTAAAAATAAGGGTCTATACCCCATTCAAAGGAAAGAATGTGTACACAAGGCCTAAGCAAGGTAAACCTTCATAGCTGTTATTATTTTTATTTTTAATAAATGATGTTTATCAAACTATTTATGACCATGATGTTGACATGGTAAGTGTAAAAGAAATTAAAACGTTCTTATTGCTGTTTGCTGATGATACTGAATTAATGTCATACTCGAAAGAAGGGTTACAACGCTTACTAAATAATCTGCAGATATATTGTAAAAAAAATGGGGACTTAGCGAAAAAATACATACTAAACTTTTGCTATGGTCTTTTAAAAAAGAAGTAACGGACTTGAAAACAGTATACATTTATATAATAATCAAGAACTGAAATTGTTACAAAATTTACATAATTAGAAGTAACATTGTCTTCAAGTGGTAGTTATTTTCAAGCGCAAAGTCATTTTCACAACAGGCTATGAGAACTTTGCTTTTTCTTCACTCATTTGATACTATATCTTACAATTTATTGGAAAAATATCAAATCTCTTCAATTTTGTATAACGTATGTTAAATGTGGAGTTTTCATAAAGCTCATGATATAGGACGCTTACACTTGCAATCTTGAGAGTCAGGAAACAAACAGCTAATGCAGCTATGTTGAACCGTATATGTCCCGGAACGTATATATCACACGAGAGAAAAAATTCGACCGCATATGTCACACGTGTGATATATTCGGTCGAAAATAGTCTTCGCGTGAAACGTATATGGCACATAATATGTATACGTTTGACTTCGAATTTTATAGGAACACGAAAACGAATATCTCACATGCAGAAAAAGGCAAATAAAAACGAAATGTAACGATGTTTGGGAGGCATCCATATAGGTATATACATGTATATAGGTGTAATGTGGAGAGCCGAAATGCAATGACATGATTATCCAAGAAAGTCCAAGGTAAACGACATGCGATCAACACTTATTGGAACAGAGAGTAAACTTGATATATCTGCATGGCCGGCTCCTGTGGATCGGTTCCGATCCTCTTCCTGGAATGACTTAAGCAAAAGTATAATTTGTACTTTCATGCACTTTAATATCACAACCTATGAGACATATACGTTTCGGTGTAAACTGTCAAAAATGACCAAACGAATATGTCACATTAAACACGTGTTATATTTACGGTCGAATATATCACACACGTGTGATATATACGTTCCGGGACATACACGGTTCAACACAGCTATCTATGGGGGAGTTTGGAAGAGTTCCATTTTCTGTTATATTCAACATTGGAATACATTTGTAATTACGTATTGTTTCAATATAATGAAAAGTCTGATTCCTTAATCGTGCAGATAGAAGCAAAAGTAGGCTATGTTGACAGGAAGTGCTTATTCATAGACCTGACTGTGCTTTTACCATGGATGAAGAGTACATTGTTTTCACCCTTCAGATCTATATATGAAGGACGACCTTTATTCGGATGATAAAGTACCTTATTTAGACCATTTGTTGGTAAAAATCGATTCAAAAAGAAAAGAAAGTCTTCAAAATGATGAACTACATATACAGTGCGTGATATTGCACGCATTGGTTGTGTTTCACTATTAGGGTTCATTTAATCAAGGCTTAAGAAAATCTTGAGTGGGTGTCCAAACTGACGACCAATAAGAGGTGCCCCCTTATTCCCTGGCACTGTGCGACTTCCATCCTTTTCCAAAATTGAAAAGCTTCCTCATGATTGGTTGTGACAGGCCCTCGGTTCTGCCGTTCTGCAGTATTTTAGTTGTTTACCTAAATCAGCTTACCGTGCAATTCTAGCCATGGCGGGCACTTTTTGGGGCATGAAAGTTATAGTCAGTTTTTACGGTTACAAAGCACAATACAAAATATAATTCGAACACCCATCGTATATTAATTTCCTTACATGATACTTGTGATATGTCGGCATGTTGTCAGAGGTATAAGTACAAATCTCTTATTCTTGACCGCATTTGTTTGTTATTACAGTTGAAACTGTGCTGATGACCATCTCGGTTAAGCGTTGAAAAACGTGCCATAAACTTCCAATACTGATCTGAAGTTGCCTACTTTAATTTTGATACACAAGTATGAAGTGGTATAAAATTGCTGTTTTGTGTAACCACTTTTGATGTATCTCTGGCGACTGGAGAAACTGATACTCCTGTGACTGTAGTTCTGGTGATGCAGGTAACTGTATATGAATCACCAGTGTGATATTTAGGAATTACACGATGTGAACTAGTAAGATTCATCAAAATAGAGATAGCCTTACCAATAATACCAAGTTTATTGGCACAAATATCATTTCCCCTTTTAGTTAGCTAGAAAACAATGACCTCCCGGTCATAATCTTCGGATGCTCCAAGCCGAATCTTCGTGGTTTACAACTTTAAATAATAAATTATGGCTAGTTTTATCCACACAGGGACACCTCGACCATGTGACATTTAAATGTGATAAAGGGGTTCTGATACTGGTAAGAAACTAATGAACGATGTTAAACAAACTGTCTGTATATGACTGAAACATTGTTGAAAAACGGGCGTTAAACTCCTGTAACACTCGTCCAAGCACTAAAGAAATCTTGGTCATCGGGGAAAGTTGTGCAACCGTGCTTGCAATTTGTACGGGGAAAGGTATACACTTTTAACAGAAATTCTATCAGTGACAGGCCCGAGAAGCTAAAGGTAGAGACAGACAATACTGTCAAAACTTACATGCGAGTTTTACGCTCTCTGCTTTCTCTAACTAATATCTATCTGTTTCAAGTTGAAATTCCGGCTAGAGTTATTCTCCGGGCAAAGGTGTGACGGACGGACAAATTACAAAACTTACCTATGTTGCAACAATCACTGTTCAAAAACAGCTACCAAAATATGTAGACAGAACTTAAAATTCGGCATCTATTCATTTACAACAGTTTTGAACTTGGAACTGTCAAAGTTTCCGTTAGTAACATCATTAGAATGAGTTTTCTCGCTGCTGTAGCAGCAGCAACGACAAAAACGCAGCAGCAATAGTTGTCGTGCTCAATATATGTTTGTTTTAGAAAAGGGGATCAAATTTCTACGAGAAGCCGTTATTTTACAGAAAAGCGGTCATTTTTCCTATAAAATATCGACGGGGCAGGGTGGCTGAGGGTTGTGAGTTGGCTTGACGCGGGGTGTCATTTTCTATGGGTTTTAAAATACTTCCTTAGACCGGCAATTCAAATTTTGTTGTACAACTTAATTAGTATTTTACCTGAAAAAAGAACATTGTTAGCTGCTTAAACAGTTTTTCTGGCAAAACACAAAAATAATTGATTTCGGACAGTAAATGGCGCTTTTTATTGCATTTTGTCAAACTTATGTTTGGTATTTTTGTGAAGTTTTATATATAGTTGGAAACGTTAGGTCCTCTTTACTATGGTACCGATTTTACATCAGTTAGACAAAAATGTAGCTTTTGTAACATGTTGAATGATTTCTAGGTTTTCTGCAACATTTTCCAAGTTTTCCGTACATTTCACGGAATAAACCACAGACACTTGGCTTCAGAGAGACACATAGTCAAAAAAAATTTAAATGTGACCGTTGAGTAACTAAACCTGTTCAGTGTGTAGACTGGGTTCTTATAGTATGTGGATATGAAAAAATAAATACAAGATAGACACAATTGGGCCAGAATCACTCTACTGAACCCAAGTGTCAGTGGAATAATCCTGTCCGCTTCTCTCAGCTAAGTATCCATTTTTACGAGTTTGTTGGACAATAACCAGAGTTATAGGGATTGTTTCCTCAGGTGTAGATGTTAATGGTAAACATATATTTTGAGTTTCAAGTAAATACCTTTGATAGTATTCAAAATATTTGACTTTATAATATCTTTTACCAAAAATTCTATGTTACAAAGGGGCATAAATCTGTCAAAACACAGTAATTGGGATTAATTCCTCAGGTGTAGATGTTGATGGTAAACATATATTACGAGTTTCAAGTCAATACCTTTAATAGTATTCAAGATATTTGACTTTATGCATGTAGAATGACAGCCCAGTCACAAAATAACAGCCCTTAGAAGTTTGAGCCATAATGTGACCTTGGCCTCTGAAGTAGCCGTTGGGTGTTGTGCATGGCAAACCTTGTGGTGTGGACTACAACTAACTGTGAAGATATTTCAAAATCAGTTATTGCATGTTATAGTCACCAATCACGAAAAACTGGTATATAACCATGTCTCAGCGGAAACAAACATTTAGTCCCCAAAGGTCTCTATTGGTTGGTAACTGAAAACTGACCAGATAAAGTACACATAGGATACCATACTTGTTTGAAAGCCAGATTAACAGACTTGGGTTATTTACCTTGCATATTTCTGGTATTTTGAAATTTCCCCTGCTCTTTGATCCATTGAGAGTTTTTCATGGTGGACAGTCTATTAGCATTATATTTATCTTATTATTTCCAAGTTGCCTATTTTGTTAAAATCAAGAGGGCCAAGATGGCCCTTTATCGCGCACCTGGCTACCATTGGCTATACCACAAGGTCATCAATAGCAGGAACGGTTTATTTTATCCGGGAGGACATGATTTGAAAATTCTTGGTAGAAGTCCACACGGCAACAATACTTGCCAAATATCTAAGCTCTAGGCCTTGTGGTTTCAGAAATAAAGATTTTAAAAAAAAATCCCATATAAACCCATGTAAAATCAAGAGACCCCCAGGCGGAGTCAATTTTGAGCCAGGGTCATAATTTGTACAATCTTAGTAGAGGTCTACTAGGCAATACCACATGCTAAATATCTAAGCTTTGGGCCTTGTGGCTTCAGAGAAAAAGATCTTCAAAGTTTTTCCTACATAAGCATATATAACAAGTGACCCCTACACGTGGTCAGATTTGACCCTTGGTTCATAATTTTAAGGTTTGCTAATGCTAGATATCTAACCTCTAGGCTTTTTAGTTTCAGAGAACAAGATTTTTAATGTTTTTTACTACATAAGCCTATGTAAAAACAAGAGGGCCAAGATGGCCCTATATCGCTCACCTTGGTACAAGTCCACTTGCCTGGTGGAAGATCACTAGATAATGTTATATACCAAATAAGTTTTCCTATATACGCCTTTGTAAAACAAGTGACCCCCCCCCCCCCGGGCAAGGTCAGTTTTGACCCCTGGGGCATAATTTGAACAAACTTCGAAGAGGTCTACTAGGCAATGCTACATGCCAAATATCTAAGCTCTAGGCCTTGTGGTTTCAGAGAAAAAGATTTTAAAAGTTTTCCCTATATAAGCCTATGTAAAACAAAGTGACCCCCGGTGCGGGGTGAATTTTGACCCAGGTGTCATAATTTGAACAATCTTGGTAAGGGTCCACTAGCCAATGCTACATGCCAAATATCTAAGCTCTAGGCCTTGTGGTTTCAAATAAGAAGATTTTTAAAGTTTTTACTATATAAGCCTATGTAAAACTAAGTGACCCCCGGTGCGGGGTCAATTTTGATCCGAGGGTCATAATTTGAACAATCTTCGAAGATGTTCACTAGCCAATGCTACATGCCAAATATCTAAGCTCTAGGCCTTTTGGTTTCAGAGAAGATTTTTAAAGTTTTTCCTTCATAAGCCTATGTAAAACTAAGTGACCCCCTGTGCGGGGTCAATTTTGATCCGGTGCTCATAATTTGAACAATCTTGGTAGAGGTCCACTAGACAATATTACATGCCAAATATCTTAGCTCTAGGCCTTGTGGTTTCAGAGAAGAAGATTTTTAAAGTTTTTCCAATTTGTTGCCATAGCTACCAGAGTTCTGCATGGAATGATATTCTTTGAACAACTTTGATAGAGCTTCATGCAAGGAACATCCCTGCAAAGTTTCATCAACATTGGCCCAGTGGTTTCAGAGGAGATGTCCTTTGAAGGAAATGGTGGATGGACGGACGGACGTAGGACGGACGGAATGCGATCCTAATAGCTCACTCTGGCACTTTGTGCCAGGCGAGCTAACAAGTGATCACCCTAGCGGAGTCCATTTTGACCTGAATGTCATAATTTGAACAATCTTGGTAGACGTCCACTAGGTTATATATTAAATGCCACATGATAAATATCTAAGCTTTGGCCTTCCTGTACTTGAGAAGATTTTACTTTCCATTGCCATGGAAACCAGAGTTCTGCATGGAATGATATTATTTGGCCAACTGTGAAAGGGCTTAATGCAAGGAACATCCCTGCCAAGTTATATCATCATTGGCCTAGTAGTTTCAGGGGAGATGTTGTTTGAAGGAAAATGTTACCAGACGTACGATGTGCGCCGGACGGAATGCAATCCCAATAGCTCACTCCGACACTTTGTGCCAGGTGAGTTAACATGTGACCCCCAGGCAGTCAATTTTGACCCGGAGTTCATAATAATTTGAACAATCTTAGTACAGGTCCACTGGGTCATCCCACATGCTGAATATCAAAGCTCTAGGCCTTCTTGTTCTTGAGTAGAAGATTTTTAAAAAATTTCTCTTCCATTGCCATGACAACCAGATTTTTGTATGGAATTAAATTATTTGAACAACTATGAAAGGGTTTCATGCAAGGAACATCTCTGCCAAGTTATATCATCATTGGCCTAGTGGTTTTAGAGGAGATATGAAGGAAAATGTTAACGGACTTCTGACAGACGCTGGACTGAATGCCATCCTTATAGCTCACTCTGGCACTTTGAGCTGTCCCTCTTAAGTGATGAATGGCAAACAGAAATATCTCACAGTCTGTGTCCTCTCCATGTGCTCAACAATAGTGCCATGTAATTTTAAAATCCTTTCATGCATGACAGATTAACCATGCCTACATGACTCCATTCCTTTAAACTCCAAGTGTGTCCTTGACCTTTGAGGTAGGGACGTGGTTCTTGCACCTGACACATCGTCTTGATGAGCTGAACATTTGTGCTAAGTTATTTCAAAATGCTTAAATGCATGATAAAGTTACAGTCCAGACACAAATAGGTCAATCACACTTAGATCTCATTAGTCGCCGTGATTGGCCTTCTCTTTGGTAAGCAATCAAATTCAACCTTTGGCTATACTAGCTGGAAATTGCAGTCAGGTAAAGTTTCTCCTATTTCTGGCTTCAAAATTTAGTTTTTTAGGCATGACGGAAGACATGCCAGTGTCTCATCCAGATATCAAGCTAACATAAGTGCTCTTTTGGACGGACCTTGATAAAATTCTCATCAAATCAAAACAAATCAAATGTGTGCATATCATACAGGATTCCATTACCTTAAAACTACATGTGACCTTGACCTTTACCTTGAGGTTGGGACCAAGGTTTTGCATGTGACTCGTCGTCTTGATGAGCTGAACATTTGTGCCAAGTTATTTTAAAATCCTTCCATGCATGACAAAGTTACAGCTCAGTCATGTAAAAGTAAGGACGGACACATGGACCGACACGGACATATGGACTGACAGAAGGACGGACAGTGCCATTTTAATATGCCCTACTTTGGGGGCATCAAAAGCAAGTCTGGAAAATGCCTTGTGACAAATGGTGTGAAAATGATAATTGTATACTATCTTACAAAAGTAGAGTGTATCTTTTATGCACATTCCACTTTCTATTAAACACAGTTTCTTTGTCCAGTATGATTTATTGTTGATTTCAACACTCTTAGTAGAGGCCCTCTAGCCAAGGCTACATACCAAATATTTAAGTCTTAGAGCTTCACACAAGGAACATCCCTTTCATATTTCATCAACATTAAGTTTCAGAGATGTCGTTTGAAGGAAATGATGGACAGACAGGCGGATGACGTACTACAGATGGCTAATATGATAATCTTGGGACCCAAGTTAAATGAAAACTTTCATTAAAGTTGTATATAATCTTTCAACTGCATACTAAGAAAAGTGGCGTGTATCTTTTATGCACATACCACTTTCTATTAAACACTGTATAATATATTGTTTATTAAGACAAATAAAAATATATTCTGGTTTTTGGATCTTTGTTTCTACTGGCACCTTAACTGTTAGTCCACCTGGTCTCAGTGATGTCACAATACCTGAAAATACAAAGACACAAGGAAATCAGTGTAATTGGTGTTTCATTGTTTCATTTAATTACTGTAATAGGAAAACAAATTATGAAAAGTTTGTGTTGTAAACTGACAGATTTAGTAATTTAAAGGATGTCTATTTCTACAGTATAGATTTCTGCTGTTGATCCATCCAACTGATTAAATTTAGCTACAGGCTTGACACTTGTACAGAAATGTTAAGGAGCATGACAAGATGTGCACATGCGATTCTGTTTATGACTGCACATGGTAAGCAGAGTCATTGTCTTTGACTATATTGCCTTAGAGGTTTATTGATTAGTGAGTGATTTCATTTCAGTGTCAAACTGTCACATAATAGTGTTAATGCACCTGTTGAGACATATGGCCTATGATAACTCTTGCCTGACTAATAGGCAATCTGACTGGCTATCGAACTTGGTCAAGACATTGTGCAGATTAACCATTCAGAGTTCAGACATTGGAGTTGAAAGAAAGCATTATTTGACAGTTAAAAAAAGAGCCATATGGCTTGTTATTAAACTTAACCGAGGTATAAGGCAAATACAAACATCTACAGCAAGTTAAGTGAAGATTAATTAAGAATGATTTCAGCTTAAGACCTGGAAACTCTAATTTGTCAAATTTTGACAATTAAACAAGAGGGCCAAGATGGCCCTATATCGCTCACCTTGGTACAAGTCCACTTGCCTGGTGGAAGATCACTAGACAATTTTATATACCAAATATAGGTTTTCCTATATACATCTTTGTAAAACAAATGACCCCCCCAGAGAAAAGCCAATTTTGATCCCAGGGGCATAATTTGAACAAACTTTGAAGAGGTCTACTAGGCAATGCTACATCCCGAATATCTAAGCTCTAGGCCTTGTGGTTTCAGAAAAAAAAGTTTTTCCTATATAAGCCTATGTTAAACTAAATGACGCCCCTGGCAAGGTCAATTTTGATCCCAGGGACATAATTTGTATTATCTTGGTAGAGGTACACTAGATAATGCTACATGCCAAATATCTAAGCTCTAGGCCTTGTGGTTTCAGAGAAGATTTTTAAAGTTTTTCCTATATTAGCCTATGTAAAACTAAGTGACCCCCGTACGGGGCAAATTTGACAAGGGGGTCATAATTTGAACAATCTTGGTAGAGGTCCACTAGACAATGCTACATGCCAAATATCTAAGCTCTAGGCCTTGTGGTTTCAGAGAAGATTTTTAAGTTTTTCCTAAATGAACCTATGTAAAAAAAGTGACCTGCCGTACACAGTGAATTTTGACCCTGGTGTCACAATTTGAACAATCTTGGTAAAGGTCCACTACCCATGCTACATGCTACATGCTACATGCCAAATATCTTGTGGTTTTAGAGAATAAGATTTTTAAAGTTTTTTATATTTTTTTGCCATAGCATGGAATGGAATTCTTTGAATAATTTTGGTAGAGCTTCATGTAAGGAACATCCCTGTGTAGTTTCATCAACATTGGCCCAGTAGCCTAAGAAGAGATGTCGCTTGAATCAAAATTTTGACGGACAAAGGACAATCATCCATTAGAAAAGCCAGCATGAAGAGCTGATAAAGAATCTAAGAAGAAAACAAAGCCCTCCAAACAGTTCTTCTGCAAAGTCTAAAGCGAGATCAGTTGGTAATCATTTTGAAACATGATCACAAAATACTATTTATTATGCATATGATAAGTATAGCTAATTTGTTATAGTGTGAAAGTCTTCAACATTGAATCAAATTTTACTGATTTTCATAAAGGTTTACCTTCTTTCATTTCTTGATTTTCATAAAAAGTTTGTCTGAAGGTACAAGACAATCAATGAGTAGATAGTAATTTACCCATGTCAGAATGTAAATCTGAAATACAACATCGAGGTATTCCAGAGTTGTGAAAAGTAATGAAAACAAGCAAATTCAGTGAATTTATATCCCCTGCCAAATGAGGCAAATCCAGTTTCTATTTTTTTTCCCATTATTAGAGACTACAAAATTGTGCTGAGCATGATCAAACTGTGAAAAGAAGTTTCACCATCCTATTGCGGCCTCATCTCTGCAAGTTACAGTAAAAAGAACTTAATTGTTGTAAGTTTAATAAAATCAGCATTATCTAGTTTAAGAAGACAAAAAAATTCCAGTTTCAACATGGAAGATTTAAGAAAAGCGCTACACCATTTACACATTTATTTTTCAGTTATAGAGTATGAAGATGATTACTTGTGCCAAACACAGAAAAAAAGAAAACTTCTAAATATCTGGCCCCCATCCCCCAGTTGGCAGGGGTGGGTTAGGGGCAGTGAGTGTATGGGGTAATAGCCAGGATATTACAAAAAGGTCATCATTAGATTATTTGAGCACACTACAATTCAATTTTAACTAGAGCTATCACTAAATGTGATTAATACCCCCAAAAGACTTGCTTTATAAACTGAGAAAGTTCGTAGTAACAGAATACCTTGCAAACAAACTAAAAAGAGATATTGTTCTTGGCAATAACTTTGTAATTGGTCAAGATAGAGTTATGGTTCTTGTACACTGCACTTCCTCTCAAAATGCTTGACCATTGTATGAAGTTGTATTGAATTCCAACCAATAGTTTTCGAATAATGCTCCAGACAAGTAAAAGTAACAAAGGGCAATAACTCTGAAATGAGTCAAGAAAGAGTTATTGTTCTTTCGCACTGCACTTCCTGTCATTGTGCTTGACCATTATATGCAGTTGTATTGAATTCCAACCAGAAGTTTTCGAATAATGCTTCGGACAAGGAAAAGTAACAAAGGGCAATAACTCTGTAATTAGTCAAGATTGAGTTATAGTTCCTGTGCACTGCACTTCCTCTCATTGTGCTTCTTCATTGTATAAAGTTGTATTGAATTCCAACTGGTAATTTTCGAATTATGCTCTGGACAAGGAAAAGTAACAAAGGGCGATAACTCTGTAATGAGTCAAGATAGAGTTATGGTTCCTGTGCACTGCACTTCCTCTCAATGTACTTGACCATTGTATGAGGTTGTATTGAATTCCATCCAATAGTTTTCAAGTAATGCTCCGGACAAGAAAAAGTAACAAAGGGCAATAACTCTGTAAATACTCAAGATATAGTTATGGTTCTTGTACACTGCACTTCCTCTCATTGTGCTTCATCATTATATGAAATTGTATTGAATTCCAACCAGTAGTTTTCAAGTTATGCTCCGGACAAGGAATAGCAACAAAGGGCAATAACTCTGTAATTAGTCAAGATGGAGTTATGGTTCTTGTGCACTGCACTTCCTCTCAATGTGCTTGACCATTGTATGAAGTTGTATTGAATTCCAACCAGTAGTTTTCAAGTTATGCTCCGGACAAGGAAAAGTAACAAAGGGCAATAACTCTGTAATTATTCAAGATGGAGTTATGGTTCTTGTGCACTGCACTTCCTCTCAATGTGCTTGACCATTGTATGAAGTTGTATTGAATTCCAATGAGTAGTTTTCAAGTTATGCTCCGGACAAGGAAAATGCAACAGACCGACCGACCGACCGCCCGACCGACCGACCGACCGACCAACCGACCGACCGACCGACCAACCGACCGACCAACCACCGGGTGACTCCTATATACCCCCCTAAACTTCGTTTTGGGGGTATAATAACTGGTTTCAGAGAAATAGAATTTTAAAGTTTTTGTTATTCTACAAATTAGAAGGATATAATTTCTGTGTTTCATGAAATTTGCCCATTGAGTCCTAAGGAAGTTAAATGGCTCCAGATGGAAAATATGCCTCTATAAAAGTAACAAAGGAACATAACTCTGCTATAAATACATGACTTGTGACAGCATTTGGTGGGGGATTATTCCCCTCCCCAAATATATTCCTGCCAAGCTTCAATAGAATCCGAGTAACCAGTACCAAGATATAGATCCCAACAGAAAAGTGTGACAAAGGAACAACACCAAAACAATATCCTACCCCCCGCTATGGTGATGGATAATAAGAACAATGGTTGCTGGCATAGTGTGTGATGTATGTTATCAAAACGTTAAATGATGTCATAAACTATGTCATCAACATGATTGCAATTAGGAAGGTGTTTCATTTTGCTACTGGTCAAGACATTCCTTTTGTTACTATGGAGATGATAAAGTACGAATGTGACATAGTAATTTTTTGAATATCATCAAATGTTTGTGTAAGATGTCTTCAACATTCATTTTGACAAAATTTCAAGAAAAACAACTTGAAACTAAAAACTTTTTAAAAAGGTTATGAAGTCTGCATCAGAACTTTTTAACACCCCTTGTTTGAGTAAATTGTATTAGATGTTTGTTAGATTTTAAGGAAGATATAACTGAAAGCTAATTATAACGATTTTACTACAATATCACAACATTACAACCTAGGTACTTATCTATCACTGAAAATCAAATTGGTGCAAAATTGTGAAATATGTAAAAGTTGATGGATAAAAATATCAGGCAATTCCATTACTTATAAACTCTCAATGTGACCTTGACCTTTGAGGTAGGGATGTGAGTCTTGCATGTGGCATTGGCTTGATGTGCTAGACATTTGTGCCTTAAAATCAATGCATGACAAAGTTACAGTCCGGACACAAATGTGTGCATATATAGAGGATTCCATTACCTTCAAACTCTAAGTGTGACCTTGACCTTTTAGGTAGGGATGTGGGTTTTGCATGCAACACGTCGTCTTGATGTGCTGAACATTTGTGCCAAGTTATTTCAAAAGCTTTCCATGCATGACAAAGTTACAGCCTGCACACGGAAAATGTAAGGGCGGACGCACAGACAAACGGACGGACAGAGGGACGGACGAACAGTGAGATTTTAAAATGCCACCATTTGGGAGCATAAAACTTGAAACTAATAAAGTCATGATGTTTGAATCCCCTTCATATAAATAGGTATTTGTAAGATTTCAAGCTAGATATTACTGAAAACTAGTTCTAAGATTTTTACTGTCACATCATTATGATGTTTGTTACTTACCAAATGATGAAATTCAAATTGGTGTATAATTGTGATATATGTATAGATTAATGGATATAAAAGAAACCTTTACTTACTGGTGACATGATATTTTGCGCTTCAAAAAAAGCGACACATGAAAACAAATCAAGGCTTAGAATGTCTCAACTGTAAACAAAGAGGACAAGAAGAAAAGAATTGGTGCATGACATTAAAGGTGCTGCAAACATTCTTTTTTTAATCATTTTTTGGTAGCAGGTTTTGTATTGTAATAACGCATTTAGATCACACTTAGTGTCCTTATAACTACACTGAATTGAATTTATTACAATTAAATTTTTATCCAGTATAGATATCTTCTTTGAATAAAGATGCATACGATGTCATGTTCCCCAGTTTTTTGCAACATTGTCGATATATTTTTAATAAATTGTTTCTAATTTGACATCTGAATATTAAAAACTGTACATCAATAACTATATTTTGGTATTCGCAAGTCTTTTGGAAGTCTAGTGATGGTCTTCAGGTAAATAGTTGGCCCAAAAGGATCAGCTTTGAAGTCAATACAATTTCTTTTTTACTGCTGTAATTTTACACTTTTCAAAATGGATCTTGTTAATTTTGGTACACTGTATAGAAATACTACAAGTTACACGATTTGGTGCCGCCTTATACAATTCTTGATGTATCTGTTGCTTCAGCAAGATTCCTTTAAAATTGGCCTAGTAGCTGTGCTGTAAGTCTTTTGATGTGCTGAAAGGTGTCTGAGCAATTGCCACTTAACAGTACAGAAATACTTATTATCAATTATAGTAGTCTACATGGAAAGAGCAGTCCCTGACTGACTATGTGCAGAATGAGAAAGTTGGTGTATTCATAGACTACTAATTTCATCTTCAATATTCCTTAAATGATCTGATTCACTGTAGTCATCATTTGTTTGTATGTTATTACACATTACACAAATTCAAGTCTGTCCTGGCAAATATTCTGTGCTATGATGGAAAGAGCCTATGATGGAGTAGGTTCTTGCCCAGACCAGAACAGCTTTCAATTTTAAGTTTCAATGCTACCACTTATATTATTCTGGCCAGATTAAATTCTTGTCCGATACAGATAGTTCAATGGTTCAAGCCTTTACCGAAAAAATGTTCAAAGCCATGCTGGTATTGAATAACTTTGATATTTTTCTGCACTTGTTTTGTTTTCCTTGATATATTTTGGACTTTTAGATACAAGTTAAACTATCTATTTAACAAAATACACGAAGAGATTAAAAAGTACAAGTTGTCCTATCTGCTCACAGATTATACACGAGTCCAGTGAATGGGTGTATTTCTTGTTGTATCTGGACTCATCATACTCCCAAGTCCTTTCTGAAACATGAGGTATGCCGCACATTTCATCACCTCATACAGGGCAGACTCAATGACTGAACCACTTCCATAATGCCATTATGCATTAGTGAAATATATGTTGTGTTCAATCATCTAAAATATCTAGATGTATTTTAACATCCAATGCTGGTACTTGCTATGAGCAACTATGTGCTATGTGTATGAACATTCTATTCTAGGACAAGAGTAACTTCCTTGTTCAGGTAAAATACTCAAATTTTAAATTTCAATAGCACTATTATGAAAATATCTATGAAGTTTCATGATAAAATTTGCATGGAGTATTAACCAATATTTTCCGTATATGGCAAGAAAACCAACACAGAAGGACAGAACTAGATGCCACATTGCATAGTACTAAATTTCAACATATATCTTCAAGCAAAGGCTAGAGATGATGACAATTTATTCAATAGATTTAAGCATTGCTTGGAATCATTTATGGAGTGGCCTGTGAAATGTTGAAAATTCTTTCATATCTAGGCATAACTTTTTTTGAGCACTGTCTGGAATATTTTCCAAATCAAACAGTTTTATAGCTTCAACAGTTAATCAGATGAACCTAAATCATCAGAAACATTTTCTATCATAGTGCAGAATATTTGCCAGAACAGACTGTAATTTATTTAATGTATAATAATATTCAGACAAATGATGATTACAATGAATCAGATCTTTTAAGGAAAATTAACAATGACCTGATACGGCTGGAATATTACAAAGTTAATGCAAACCAAATTTTAAACATCAAGAATTGTATTAGGTGGCACCAAATTGCGCAAAATTTTACCTACCGGTATAACTATACCAAAAATAACAACACATATTGTTTTGAAAAGTGTTATATTACAATAACAAAAAAGATATTGCATTGATTTCAAAACTGAAATTTCCGGGCCAACCTTTTACCCAAGGACACCACTAGATTTCTCAATGACACCAACAAAATGCCAAAATATTGTTATAATACTTAGTTGTCAAATCAAGAACAATTTACTAGAATACGTCTACAATGTTGCAAAGAACTGGAAAACATGCATTTTTTCTATCTTATTGTTGATAGTACTGGTCATACTCTGTATTTTTCACAGGGTGAAACTGCTGAGACAGTGGGGCAAGTTGAAAAGTCAGATATATTTACAATGGATTGCAGGTACTAGACCCTATGAAAAGGCCCCTTGGTTCTTTACATGCCTGGTGTAAAGCACCTATACACTCAGACTACTTCTAGGTTTCTAACCAATTCATCTCGATATGGGTGAAAAATACTGAAAAGCAAGTCTGAAGGCTAGGATTCGAACTGAGGCCTTCAGATTGGTAGTCTAGGTCGTTAACCACTGTACCACAGAGCAACCCTGAAGTATAATTGTAACTGTTGCATGAAGCACTTTCACGTACTTTTCATAAAAACACACCATTCAATGTAGGTTTAAGGGTTATCTAAATGACTCATTACAATGCATAACCTGAACCAAAAGATAAACAAAAACATGAATTCTTTGCAGCGCGCCTTTAATGCCTCACATCAATTCTTTTGTTGTTGTCCTCCGAGTACAGTCTAGCAAATCGTCTGATTTTTTCAATGTGTCACTTTTTTTGTAACGCCACGCAGGTAAAGCTCTCTTTTATATCCATTATCCTATACATATTTCACAATAATGCACCCATTTGATTTTCAGTGTTTGATAAGTAGCTAACATCGCAATGTTGTGACAGTAAAAATATTATACATGTATTTAGCTATCAGTTATATCTAGCTTAGACTCTAACGGGTTAAAAAAGTCTAATACAGGCATAATAAATTTTGTCAAAGTGAGGTATTAAGACATCTTACATCAATAGACCTTCCCATAATCAAATTATCTTATAATGTTCAAAAGAAAAGGAATGACTTTGAAGCCCAACCCAACAATTTTGTAAATTGTTGCTTCTTTGTATGGTTACATTTGAAAGAGTATCACCAAAAAGAACCTGAACAGTAGCTAACTGAAACACCAACTATTTGCAATTATGTTGATGACGTAATGCATGACTTCATTAAATGTTATGACATCATACATCACACTCTATCCCAGCAACTATCATTCCGACTATAATTAGACATACTTTTGTGATTGTATTTTAGATTTTCATTTAACATGGCCAAATTGCTTTTTACTTTTAAGATTGTCTTGTTCCTTCAGACAAACCAAGAAAATGTAACTATTAAATTTTTTAATTTATTAAAATGAAGCAAATTAATATGCTGCAATTGAATTCAGTGTTGAAATCTTTCACTCTACAACCAATAATTATCTATACAGAGTTTGTACATAAGAAATAAATAGTATTTCGTGATAAAGTTTCAATACAATTAAATGAACAAGAGCTTCTGATGACAGCACACTCGACTATTCGTAACACTTTGATAGTACCATTTTTATCATAAAGGCTTTAAACTATTAAAACTAAATTCATATTAGTCTATGATCATTTCTTATTATCAAGTCTGATACCTGTCAGCACTTTCTTGTCGTTTCAAATGAATCAATGATTACTTGAGGTAAGATTACACATAACTAAATAAATTCAGTCAAAAGTTATCTAATCTGACTTTCATCTTCTGCATAGGCCCCACAGAGAGATGATGTATCTATAACCAAGGCTTATCAGTACAAGGCTTTAGCTTGGACATATCAGCAGAATATTATTTACCGATCAAAGTAAATTTTAATTTGCAGCCATCTATCTATGGAATAGTCTATAATTTGTTGTTAGATAAATAGTATCTCTTACAAATAAAATTGGAAAGATGAGCACTTTTCTGGCTCCTTACTGGTAACCCAGTCTGCTACAACCGGTAGAGAGGAAATGATTCAATCTTCCAAACCCACAAACATGTCTTTATACTTGCTCAAGAGCTGCATCTACTTCCAAGGCCTCCCCTGCAAACAATTATCAAAACATTTGGCTGGACTGGCGGGCTACACAAATGCAAATACATGTACCTTCTTTAACCAATATCTAATACAGAAACAGTACAGGATTCAATTTTTCTTCCTGGATAATATTACTCAGATATAATGTCACAACATGAGGGACTAGAAATATAAAATTGTGTCTGATTATGGCTGTAAGAATAGAGCCAATAATGTCTATCAGTTTGTAGAAGGCAGTTTACTTTGATATCTATTCATTATGAATAAAATACTGGAAACAAAAAAATCTTTATGTGAAATAGTTGCTTTCCTAAATGACTTATAAAGGATTGTCTTTAAAATCTCTGTGAAGCCCATTTAAAAAGGTGTTATTGAGGGAATGAAATTAAGAAATTAAATGGGACTTACCTAGTAAGATGAAGCTTAGTTAAAATTTCATCGACAGCAATCTCCTTAAGGGCTCACACAATGTCAACTCACATTTGGCACATTACTTCTTATTTTGAACTTCAATACTGCTGTTGTTGGTGTAGTGTTACATTGAAGGTGTGAACTGTCCTGCAGAGAGAGATAACATTTTACTAAAAGAGTGATGACACTGGTTTAGTACCAGAACGACCCACTGCCAGAACAATCCACTTTTAAGTCCAGAATGGCAACCTTCTAAATATTATTAAAGTAGCACTAATATTGAGTGTTAAAGAGTTTTAGGAGATTCTTGTGAACTTTAATCGTTTTTGTTCCTCTATTTGTTGCAGGTACATTAAGACATATTGATCAGAATAAAAATAAGTGATACCTTTTCTTACTCTACTTTTCACAGAATGTCTTCTATTTCATCCATAAAGCTAGTACTGTTTATAATAATTTGATATTGTGTCCTGGAGAAAGTTTAGTTCTTCCTAGACAAAACTTATGACTGTATATGATCCAACCTTCTAAAATTTCTCTCTTTATGTTTATATATTTAAGTAAGGGCCGTTCTGGTGATTGCCTGTTCTAAAAGTGGGTCGTTCTGGATCTACACCACAACACTTCCAAGAGTAAGACACTGAGCATTTACCTGGTAAAGACACCAATGGATAGTTCACTACAGCACAATAACCATTGATTCAAACTGTATAGAAGGATAAAACATGCAGTCAAGTTTATGTGAATATCGGCAACAGAAACTAGAGCTATCACTAAATGTCATAAATACCCCCGAAAGAATGCTTTATAAACTGAGGAAGTTCGTAGTAACAGAATACCTTGCAAAAAAAAAAACTAAAATAGAGATATTGTTCTTGGCAATAACTCTGTAATGAGTCAAGATAGAGTTACGATTCCTGCGCACTGCACTTCCTTTCAATGTACTTGACCATTGTATGAAGTAGTATTGAATTCCATCAAGTAGTTTTCAAGTTATGCTCCTGACAAGGAAAAGTAACAAAGGGCAATAACTCTGTAATTACTCAAAATAGAGTTATGGTTCTTGTACATTGCACTTCCTCCCATTGTGCTAGACCATTGTATGAAGTTGTATTGAATTCCCACCAGTAGTTTTCAAGTTATGCTCCGGACAAGGAAAAGTAACAAAGGGCAATAACTCTGTAATGAGTCAAGAAAGAGTTATTGTTCCTGTGCACTGCACTTCCTCTCAATGTACTTGACCATTGTATGAAGTTGTATTGAATTCCAACCAGTAGTTTTCAAGTTATGCTCCGGACATTAAAAGTAACAAAGGGCAATAACTCTGTAATTACTCAAGAAAGAGTTATGGTTCTTGTATACTGCACTTCCTCTCATTGTGCTAGACCATTGTATGAAGTTGTATTGAATTCCAACCAGTAGTTTTCAAGTTATGCTCCGGACAAGGAAAAGTAACAAAGGGCAATAACTTTGTAATTACTCAAGATAGAGTTATGGTTCTTAAACACTGCACTTCCTCTCATTGTGCTTGACCATTGTATGAAGTTGTATTGAATTCCCACCAGTAGTTTTCAAGTTATGCTCCGGACAAGGAAAAGTAACAAAGGGCAATAACTCTGTAATGAGTCAAGAAAGAGTTATTGTTCCTGTGCACTGCACTTCCTCTCAATGTACTTGACCATTGTATGAATTTGTATTGAATTCCAACCAGTAGTTTTCAAGTTATGCTCCGGACATTAAAAGTAACAAAGGGCAATAACTCTGTAATTACTCAAGAAAGAGTTATGGTTCTTGTATACTGCACTTCCTCTCATTGTGCTAGACCATTGTATGAAGTTGTATTGAATTCCAACCAGTAGTTTTCAAGTTATGCTCCGGACAAGGAAAAGTAACAAAGGGCAATAACTTTGTAATTACTCAAGATAGAGTTATGGTTCTTAAACACTGCACTTCCTCTCATTGTGCTTGACCATTGTATGAAGTTGTATTGAATTCCCACCAGTAGTTTTCAAGTTATGCTCCGGACAAGGAAAAGTAACAAAGGGCAATAACTCTGTAATGAGTCAAGATGGAGTTATGGTTCTTGTGCACTGCACTTCCTCTCAATGTGCTTGACCATTGTATGAAGTTGTATTGAATTCCAACTAGTAGTTTTCAAGTTATGCTCCGGACAAGGAAAATGCAACAGACCACCAGACCAACCGCCTGCCCGCCCGCCCAACCGACCGACTGACTGACCAACCACCGGGTGACTCCTATATACCCCCCATACTTCGTTTTGGGGGTATAATAAGTGCCACATAAGGTCTAACACATCATTACTAACCTGGATCAATTGTCTTTAATAGGAAAAGTGTGACATTGAACTCTCTAAAACTGGTCTGTAATGCAGCTCAAAGGACAATATTACACCAAGTTTAAAGGTAAAAAATAGACAAACAAGACTATGTGCCAACTGTAACTTCCTCATAGTTACATTTAAGGATTTTGAGTTGACTTGGTTCAGCTGCATGTATACCACAATAAAGAGTAGCTCAAAGGACAATGTCACACTTCAAGTTTATAGGTAAACTAGATGCCCATGTGCAACATGTCAAGCCTGCCTGCTGTCGAAAGGATTAACTCCTTACCAAATAGAGAGAGGTCAAAGTACACCTAAATATTGGATGTAACATGCATGTTGAACCACAGAAAAGTGGTCTCGATTTTTCTCTACGGCCAGTAATAAAAAAATTACAATATAAGCCATTTATAGTAACAACGAAGGGAAGTAATTCTAAAAACAAGGGAAGCTCATGGTTGTGAACATTTATGCCAAGTTACATCAAAATCCCTCCATGCATGAAGAAGAATTGCTCTGGACAAAGATATTCTTAAATTTGACCTTTAACCTCTAAGTGTGACGTTGACCGTAGACATAGGGACCTGGTTCTTGCCCATGACACTCCGGCTCAAGATGATAAACATTTGTGCCAAGTTATTTAAGAATCCCTTGATCCATGGATAGTTTCAGCCCAGACAAACTAAACTCAGACACACATACACCAAACCACAATTTGGACGACTATATTGAGCTCATCACAAGCAGGCTTGACAAAAATAGACACACTAGACCATGTGCCAACTGTAACATCCTCATGCATTGAAGGATTTTGAGTTGACTTGGCAAAGCTTCATGTATACCACCATGGGACAATTAGGAATAGACAGACAGATGAAAGTTGACAATCAGGTGATGTAACAAGATGATCATCTACAATACATGATAAGATTTGCATAATTCCTGATAATATAGCTAATCATGTGCATTAGAACAGAGTTTTGTGAACAATCTGTCCATTGTACCAAGTCAATTCAAAATCATTCTCTGTATGAGAAAGTTATAGTTCAGAAAAAGTTTCATGTGTCTATTTTTACTTTATTCTCTAAGTGTGACCTTGACCTTTGAGCTACGAACCTGCGTCTTGCATGTCAATTAAAAATCTTTCAATTCATGACAAAGTTACAAACTGGATAAGCTCATCCGGGCAGACGCACACACAGTAAACTCCCAAACTGACAACAGTTACTATGTTGACTAATTGCCAGCAGGCTGGACAAAATTGTTCATTGTTTTAGTAGCTTACTTTCTCAAAGGAATGTTGTGCATGTTTTTTTGGAAGGTGTGGCAGCAGCACATAACAAAGGTGTCCCTCATGATTGAAAACTGGAATTCTTTGGTGAATGGTACAGATGAGTATCTTCGCATCTTCAATAATTTTTCCATTTACCTGAAAAGAAAATAAAACAAAACAAAATTAGTGGGCAGCTTTGATTGCAGTCCAATGAAAAAGGAACTTTACATATACATTCCTTTTCATTTGAAGGTAAATAAAGTTGCCCACTAAGTATTAATATGAACAACTCCTATCACTCTTCCCGACTTCTTACTTTCATAGGTTAAAACTGTCTTAGGTTACTGCCTTTGAGAGTCAATTACCCTTAATGTTTAGTAACACAATAGTAGGGCATTCACCTCAGGAGCAGAGCATCCCGGGTTTGATCCCCGCCAATGTTGGTTGTGTCCTTTTCAAAGACACAGATATTTCCCTATTGCCTAACTCTCTTCAATATTGATTCCATTTTGAGTGAACTAAGAATTATATGTACTACACCTATCACTCTACCTGACTTCTTACTTTCCTAGAATAGACTAAACTAAATATTTTACAAGGACAGCGATTGTTTCATACTAATTTGTCTATGCATGTTTTGTTAAGACATTAAAATTTGGAAATCTGTATAAAACAAGAGCTGTCTCTCCCAAGTGACGAATGCCCCCGAAAGAGGTGCCTCACGGTCTGTGTCCTCTCCATGTGCTCAATAAATGTGCTATGTAATTTTAAAATCCTTCCATGCATGACAGAGTAATCATGCATACAGTATTCCATTACTTTAAACACTAAGTGTGACCTTGACCTTTAAGGTAGGGACTTGGGTCTTGCATGCGACACATCCGCTTGATGTGCTAGACATTTGTGCACAGTTATTTTAAAATCCTTCAAAGCATAATAAAGTTATAGTCCGGACACAAATGTATGCATATATACAGGATTCCATTACCTATAAACTCAAAGTGTGACCTTGACCTTTGTGGTAGGGATGTGGGTCATGCACGCGACACGTCGTCTTGATGTGCTAGACATTTGTGCCAAATTATTTTAAAATCCTTCAAGGCATGACAAAGTTACAGTCCGGACACGAATGTGTGCATATATGCTTATATAGAGGAATCCTTTACCTTCAAACTCTAAGTATGACCTTGACCTTTGAGCTAGGGACGTGGGTCTTGCACGCGACACGTCGTCTTGATGTGCTAGACATTTGTGCCAAGTTATTTTAAAATCCTTCAATGCATGACAAAGTTACAGTCCGGACACGAATGTGTGCATATATGCTTATATGGAGGAATCCATTACCTTCAAACTCTAAGTATGACCTTGACCTTTGAGCTAGGGATGTGGGTCTTGCACGCGACACGTCGTCTTGATGTGCTAGACATGTGTGCCTAGTTATTTTAAAATCCTTCAATGCATGACAAAGTTACAGTCCGGACACGAATGTGTGCATATATAGAGGATTCCATAACCTTCATACTCCAAGTGTGACCTTCACCTTTGAGGTAGGGATGTGGGTCTTGCACGCGACACGTCGTCTTGATGTGCTAGACATTTGTGCCAAGTTATTTTAAAATCCTTCAATGCATGACAAAGTTACAGTCCGGACACGAATGTGTGCATATATGCTTATATGGAGGAATCCTTTACCTTCAAACTCTAAGTATGACCTTGACCTTTGAGCTAGGGACGTGGGTCTTGCACGCGACACGTCGTCTTGATGTGCTAGACATGTGTGCCTAGTTATTTTAAAATCCTTCAATGCATGACAAAGTTACAGTCCGGACACGAATGTGTGCATATATAGAGGATTCCATAACCTTCATACTCCAAGTGTGACCTTCACCTTTGAGGTAGGGATGTGGGTCTTGCACGCGACACGTCGTCTTGATGTGCTAGACATTTGTGCCAAGTTATTTTAAAATCCTTCAATGCATGACAAAGTTACAGTCCGGACACGAATGTGTGCATATATGCTTATATGGAGGAATCCTTTACCTTCAAACTCTAAGTATGACCTTGACCTTTGAGCTAGGGACGTGGGTCTTGCACGCGACACGTCGTCTTGATGTGCTAGACATGTGTGCCTAGTTATTTTAAAATCCTTCAATGCATGACAAAGTTACAGTCCGGACACGAATGTGTGCATATATAGAGGATTCCATAACCTTCATACTCCAAGTGTGACCTTCACCTTTGAGGTAGGGATGTGGGTCTTGCACGCGACACGTCGTCTTGATGTGCTAGACATGTGTGCCAAGTTATTTTAAAATCCTTCAATGCATGACAAAGTTACAGTCCGGACACGAATTTGTAAGTGGGGACGCACGGACGGACGGACAGACGGTCAGACGGACAGACGGTGCGATTTTAATATGCCACCCTTCGGGGGCATAAAAAGTTAAGTGCAACACCCACAAGGAACCAGACAAAAAATCAATTGCTTCATAGAAAAAAACTAACAAAAGATCCAGCATAACATGCACATCATTGTTTTCATGATATTTCTTGTTCTGGTTTTCAACCGCTGGTATAAGCAATCAATGAATTATAACAATAATGCATATGAACAATCCATGTTTGATATTTGTTCTTTTAATGATGTGCCGCCATCAGACCACAATTTACTTATTCGCAGATATACTAGTAGCTCTAATGCATGCCATCATGTAGTCAAGATTAATCAAATTTGCCTGATGAAACATTTAGTAAGGAAATACTTTTGCAAACCTGTGCCTCTGAATCTTGGACTTGCTAAAAAAAGCTTTCCAAAGCATTAATAGGGTGCCTTTCCATCATGGGTGAAGCCGTGAACGGCCTTTATATCCTTATCCACAGTGTCGGCAGATCAACGCCTTTCCAGATTCCTGAAATTATTTTTTTAGATACATAACATATATCATTAAGATGTTTAATATCAATAATTTGAAAAAAGCTTTATCGTTATGTCATATACTTTTTCCGGTTCTGCACAAACTACATTAACAGTCAGGTTTTACTGCATTGTCTACATGATTCGTGTACTTTGACACTCATTTCAAATGATATAGAGCAATTTTCATGAATTGCCCTTCTTTCAAGAAATGAATTCCGTATTCCGAGGAAAATTTTTAGTATATTAACAGACATTTAATCGTCGATTACCGATAAGAATTTACAACTATGTACCATTCTGATAGATGTATGTCATTCAAATCCTGAAATCAGTAAAATAATGCAATCATGAACCGGTTGTGTATAGTAGCAGATTAAAAAAATTATCACATATTGGAGAGATAGTCTAAGTACATAATATTTTTTATTAATGAATGAGTATTAAAACTCCCATGGCATGTCACAAGTGCACCGACATAAACTAATTTTTTCACACTGTTAAATTAGAATATGAATTACAGACGGTGAAGACCAGATATTGAACTGTTTTAAAAATAAACATTTTACATTTTACAAGTTGTCAGTTCTTTACAAGAGTATGTATTGTTCATAAACATTGGATTGAATTTTCTAGAAATCAAAAAAATACTTGACTCCTACCTTCCAATCTCTTAAAAACGTGACAGGAACGAAATGCTTGCTTTGATGCTCCGAAACTACAAAGAATGAATATAAATGAGTCGGTCGATGCATTGAGAAAAAACGTTCAGACAATGTACTCATATTATTTTGTTCAGACAGTGTACTCGCTATGAAAAAAATCCATAACTTTTTTCAAACACCGAAAAAAACACTGGAAACTTGTCACGAAGGATGCATTCACACATTAAGTCATTATTTTATAGAAGATCGTGCATTATGTATGCTTTTAGCGCTGAAACACCCAAACTAAATGTTTGTTCAGACAATGTACTTAAAAAATATTATCTGTATAGAGTTTCAGGCCTAAACCAAGAAAACTTCGGAAAAACAAAGTGATTGTAAGTAATTTTTGTTATAATGTGGGTACTTTGTGCCTATTCTGCATATCCTAAAATGCCAGTAACAATGAGCTTACCCCTTATTTCTTGATCGAAGTGAAGATTTCTGCAGCCATTTTGTGTGGACAGTGTACTATTGAGACCACGTGATACTCCCTGGTGTGTCACTAAACATTAAGGGAAACTGACCCTCAAAGGCAGTAACCTAAGACAGTTTTATATTTGAGTTCCTTGAATATGACCTTTAAACTTGTGACAATTGAGATAATTTGTTCAAAAATGATTGGCAATAGCTCTTTAAAACAGTATCTTAAATGAACTTACTACTTGAGATGCTGCAACAGACAAAACTACTGACCCTTGAATCTGACTACATGGCAAGAACTGCTACCTGTACTTGCTGTATTGATTCAGCAGTTTAGGAATTAGGACTGTTTAGGCAGAATGAAATTGTAAAAATTCTTAAAATGTCTCAAAATGCAAACCTGTATGTAAACCGCTTTTGTCTCTTGACCTTATACTCACACACTTTGTTTTATTGTTTCTGTTAGTCTGTTTCAAGCTTGGGTATACCCAGCAGACTTTCAAGTTCAGTCAAAGTCAAGTAGGCAGTAGCAAATGCCTTGCAAGAAAGTGGTCAAGGTAATAGAGGTAAAAGTGTTAGAAATTCAAGGTTTTATGAATATATTTGGTTATATATTTAACAAAATTAATGCAGAAAAACCATCCAGTGTTAAGACCTACTTATTGGCTACATTGTACAAATGAGATGCATAAAATTCTGAACTGATATTGAAGTCAATGGAACTGTTCTGAGTAAACATATATAAAATGCCTACTTTTAAACATCTTTTAGAAGGAATAATTACTTTCAAGCATAAATGAAATCCTTTCTTTAACAAAACACTTAATTCAAATGATTGCCCTAATCAGTTTTTAGGTCAGTCCTTATAATGAAATAAACTTGCAGCTTAACAGAAATTTTTGTCAAAAATAATTGGCCAAAATGGTACTTAAAGAAAACTTGTCTTAACCTAGGTTTTGTCTTGACAGAAATGTTTGTCAAAAATGATTGGCCGAAACAGTCCTCTAAATGATCCTACTGGTTAATGTGAAACTTTTGTTAAAAATTATTTGCCTAAATTTGTTCTAACAGGAGTATTCAAATGGCATAAATGCTTTAGTTTCTGCAACAATTAAATTATCTTGCCATTTGACTATTATATATATAATCTCAACCACTTGCTTTCTCTCTTCAAAGCACTAAGATACTGGAAAATTAATATATTGGACAGCCTACTGGGTATATCTCAGTTTAAAACCTGTTACCAAGATATTAAATTTGTGCCTAACCTAGGAAGCCTGCTTGGCATAGCCAACTTGAAGACAGACTTACCATAAAGCACATTCAGATGGAGTATTCAGGAGATGACAAAAAAAATAGCAAAAGCAAGGATCGAGATTACAGACCTACAAATAAATATCTCTACATTTTTTTTAAAATTTACAAAAGATCGAAACATTTGTACACTGACTGACCTAAAAACCATCACACTATTTTTGTGCACACAGTTCATAAGATGCTAACCACTAGCTATCTTTCTCTAAGGCACTTAACTTGTGCCTAACCCAAAAAGCTTGCTAGTTTTAGATGTTCTAATATTTGTAAAAAAAAAGGCACAAAAAAAATATTAACATATTCAAATTTTGTTGCTAATCATAGTTGAAGATGAATAATTTTCAATGATAAGAAACCAAAGGCCAACTAAGGCTCATGTACACAAAAGCATTTACTGGTTACATAGTATGATTTTGTTGAAAATGATTGAAATAAACTGTCCTTAAAATGATTATATTCATTACAGGATCTTTCTGCAAACAAAACTTCATCTTATTATGACTTTTCTAAACTACAAGAAGTCTTTGTCAAAAACAATGAGTCAGAACAGTCCCTTAAAATGAACCTTATACCCTATGAGAAGTTTTTGTCAAAAATAAGTTGCAGGAACAATCCTTACAATCAAATGAAGGGGATGTAAAGGCTTTACCATTTTGTGTTGAGCATGTCAAAAATATTTAACAAACATTAAGCAGGAAATCTATTTAGTCACAAATTAGTGTTAAGACCAAGTTACTGACCACATTGTACAAATGAAATGCATAAAATTCTGAACTGATATTGAAATAATAGGAACTGTTCTCAGTACACTTACATAAAATGCCTACTTTTAAACATCTTTTTAGAAGGAATAACTCCTTCAAAGCACATATTATATCCTTTTTTTATGAAAACACGTTGTTAATCAGTTTTTAGGTCAGTCCTTATAATGAAATAAACTTGCAGCTTAACAGAAATGTTTGTCAAAAATGATTGGCCAAAATGGTACTTAAAGGAAATTTATCTTAACTTAGGTTTTGTCTTGACAGAAATGTTTGTCAAAAATGATTGGCCGAAACAGTCCTCTAAATGATCCTACTGGTTAATGTGAAACTTTTGTTAAAAATTATTTGCCTAAAATTGTCCTAACAGGAGTATTCAACTGGCATAAATGCTTTAGTTTCTGCAACAATTAAATTATCTTGCCATTTGACTATTATATATATAATCTCAACCACTTGCTTTCTCTCTTCAAAGCACTAAGATACTGGAAAATTAATATATTGGACAGCCTACTGGGTATATCTCAGTTTAAAACCTGTTACCAAGATATTAAATTTGTGCCTAACCTAGGAAGCCTGCTTGGCATAGCCAACTTGAAGACAGACTTACCATAAAGCACATTCAGATGGAGTATTCAGGGGATGACAAAAAAAATTGGCAAAAGCAAGGATCAAGATTACAGACCTACAAATAAATATCTCTACATTTTTTTAAAAATTTACAAAAGATCAAAACATTTGTACACTGACTGACCTAAAAACCATCACACTATTTTTGTGCACACAGTTTATAAGATGCTAACCACTAGCTATCTTTCTCTAAGGCACTTAACTTGTGCCTAACCCAAAAAGCTTGCTAGTTTTAGATGATCTAATATTTGTACAAAAAGGCACACACAAAAATATTAACATATTCAAATTTTGTTGCTAATCAAAGTTGAAGATGAATAACTTTCAATGATGAGAAACCAAAGGCCAACTAAGGCTCATGTACACAAAAGCATTTACTGGTTACATAGTATGATTTTGTTAAAAATGATTGAAATAAGCTGTCCTTAAAATGAATTTTATTCATTACAGGATCTTTTTGCAAAAAATGACTTGGTCTTATTTTGAATTTTCTAAACTACAAGAAGTCTGTAAAAAACAATAAGTCAGAACAGTCCCTTAAAATGAACCTTATACCCTATGAGAAGTTTTTGTCAAAAATAAGTTGCAGGAACAATCCTTACAATCAAATGAAGGGGATGTAAAGGCTTTACCATTCATGTTGAGCATGTCAAAATATTTAACAAACATTAAGCAGGAAACCCATTTAGTCACAAATTAGTTACTGACTACATTGTACAAAATTAATGAAACGCATAAAATTCTGAACTGATATTGAAATAATAGGAACTGTTCTAAGTACACTTACATAAAATGCCTACTTTTAAACATCTTTTTAGAAGGAATAATTACTTTCAAGCACATATTATATCCTTTTTTTATGAAAACACTTTTTAATCAGTTTTTAGGTCAGTCCTTATAATGAAATAAACTTGCAGCTTAACAGAATTTTTTGTCAAAAATGATTGGCTAAAATGGTACTTAAGGAAATTTATCTTAACTTAGGTTTTGTCTTGACAGAAATGTTTGTCAAAAATGATTGGCCGAAACAGTCCTCTAAATGATCCTACTGGTTAATGTGAAACTTTTGTTAAAAATTATTTGCCTAAAATTGTCCTAACAGGAGTATTCAACTGGCATAAATGCTTTAGTTTCTGCAACAATTAGATTATTGCCATTTTAATATTATATATATAATCTCAACCACTTGCTTTCTCTCTTCAAAGCACTAAGATACTGGAAAATTAATATATTTGACAGCCTACTGGGTATATCTCAGTTTAAAACCTGTTACCAAGATATTAAATTTGTGCCTAACCTAGGAAGCCTGCTTGGCATAGCCAACTTGAAGACAGACTTACCATAAAGCACATTCAGATGGAGTATTCAGGGGATGACAAAAAAAACTGGCAAAAGCAAGGATCAAGATTACAGACCTACAAATAAATATCTCTACATTTTTTTAAAAATTTACAAAAGATCAAAACATTTGTACACTGACTGACCTAAAAACCATCACACTATTTTTGTGCACACAGTTTATAAAATGCTAACCACTAGCTATTTTTCTCTAAGGCACTTAACTTGTGCCTAACCCAAAAAGCTTGCTAGTTTTAGATGATCTAATATTTGTACAAAAAGGCACACACAAAAATATTAACATATTCAAATTTTGTTGCTAATCAAAGTTGAAGATGAATAACTTTCAATGATGAGAAACCAAAGGCCAACTAAGGCTCATGTACACAAAAGCATTTACTGGTTACATAGTATGATTTTGTTAAAAATGATTGAAATAAGCTGTCCTTAAAATGAATTTTATTCATTACAGGATTTTTTGCAAAAAATGACTTGGTCTTATTTTGAATTTTCTAAACTACAAGAAGTCTGTAAAAAACAATAAGTCAGAACAGTCCCTTAAAATGAACCTTATACCCTATGAGAAGTTTTTGTCAAAAATAAGTTGCAGGAACAATCCTTACAATCAAATGAAGGGGATGTAAAGGCTTTACCATTCATGTTGAGCATGTCAAAATATTTAACAAACATTAAGCAGGAAACCCATTTAGTCACAAATTAGTTACTGACTACATTGTACAAAATTAATGAAACGCATAAAATTCTGAACTGATATTGAAATAATAGGAACTGTTCTAAGTACACTTACATAAAATGCCTACTTTTAAACATCTTTTTAGAAGGAATAATTACTTTCAAGCACATATTATATCCTTTTTTTATGAAAACACTTTTTAATCAGTTTTTAGGTCAGTCCTTATAATGAAATAAACTTGCAGCTTAACAGAATTTTTTGTCAAAAATGATTGGCTAAAATGGTACTTAAGGAAATTTATCTTAACTTAGGTTTTGTCTTGACAGAAATGTTTGTCAAAAATGATTGGCCGAAACAGTCCTCTAAATGATCCTACTGGTTAATGTGAAACTTTTGTTAAAAATTATTTGCCTAAAATTGTCCTAACAGGAGTATTCAACTGGCATAAATGCTTTAGTTTCTGCAACAATTAGATTATTGCCATTTTAATATTATATATATAATCTCAACCACTTGCTTTCTCTCTTCAAAGCACTAAGATACTGGAAAATTAATATATTGGACAGCCTACTGGGTATATCTCAGTTTAAAACCTGTTACCAAGATATTAAATTTGTGCCTAACCTAGGAAGCCTGCTTGGCATAGCCAACTTGAAGACAGACTTACCATAAAGCACATTCAGATGGAGTATTCAGGGGATGACAAAAAAAACTGGCAAAAGCAAGGATCAAGATTACAGACCTACAAATAAATATCTCTACATTTTTTTTAAAATTTACAAAAGATCAAAACATTTGTACACTGACTGACCTAAAAACCATCACACTATTTTTGTGCACACAGTTTATAAGATGCTAACCACTAGCTATCTTTCTCTAAGGCACTTAACTTGTGCCTAACCCAAAAAGCTTGCTAGTTTTAGATGATCTAATATTTGTACAAAAAGGCACACACAAAAATATTAACATATTCAAATTTTGTTGCTAATCAAAGTTGAAGATGAAACCAAAGGCCAACTAAGGCTCATGTACACAAAAGCATTTACTGGTTACATAGTATGATTTTGTTGAAAATGATTGAAATAAGCTGTCCTTGAAATGAATTTTATTCATTACATGATCTTTTTGCAAAAATAACTTCATCTTATTATGACTTTTCTAAACTACAAGAAGTCTTTGTCAAAAACAATGAGTCAGAACAGTCCCTTAAAATGAACCTTATACCCTTTGAGAAGTTTTTGTCAAAATAAGTTGCAGGAACAATCCTTACAACCAAATGAAGGGGATGTAAAGGCTTTACCATTTGTGTTGAGCATGTCAAAAATATTTAACAAACATTAAGCAGGAAATCCATTTAGTCACAAATTAGTGTTAAGACCAAGTTACTGACCACATTGTACAAATGAAAAGCATAAAATTCTGAACTGATATTGAAATAATAGGAACTGTTCTCAGTACACTTACATAAAATGCCTACTTTTAAACATCTTTTTAGAAGGAATAACTCCTTCAAAGCACATATTATATCCTTTTTATGAAAACACGTTGTTAATCAGTTTTTAGGTCACTCCTTAAAATGAAATAAACTTGCAGCTTAACAGAAATTTTTTGTCAAAAATGATTGGCCAAAATGGTACTTAAACGAAATTTATCTTAACTTAGGTTTTGTCTTGACAGAAATGTTTGTCAAAAATGACTGGCCGAAACAGTCCTCTAAAATTTTTAATGATCCTACTGGTTACTGTGAAACTTTTGTTAAAAATGATTTGCCTAAAACTGTCCTAACAGGAGTATTCAAATGGCATAAATGCTTTAGTTTCTGCAACAATTAAATTATCTTGCCATTTGACTATTATATATATAATCTCAACCACTTGCTTTCTCTCTTCAAAGCACTAAGATACTGGAAAATTAATATACTGGACAGCCTACTGGGTATCTCTCAGTTTAAAACCTGTTACCAAGATATTAAATTTGTGCCTAACCTAGGAAGCCTGCTTGGCATAGCCAACTTGAAGACAGACTTACCATAAAGCACATTCAGATGGAGTATTCAGGGGATGACAAAAAAATTGGCAAAAGCAAGGATCGAGATTACAGTCCTACAAATAAATATCTCTACATTTTTTTAAAAATTTACAAAAGATCAAAACATTTGTACACTGACTGACCTAAAAACCATCACACTATTTTTGTGCACACAGTTTATAAGATGCTAACCACTAGCTATCTTTCTCTAAGGCACTTAACTTGTGCCTAACCCAAAAAGCTTTCTAGTTTTAGATTTTCTAATATTTGTACAAAAAGGCACACAAAAATATTAACATATTCAAATTTTGTTGCTAATCAAAGTTGAAGATGAATAATTTTCAATGATAAGAAACCAAAGGCCAACTAAGGCTCATGTACACAAAAGCATTTACTGGTAAAATAGTATGATTTTGTTGACAATGATCGGATTAAACTGTCCTGAAAATGAATTATATTCCTTACAGGATCTTTTCATAAAAAACGACTTGGCTTTATTTTGAATTTTCTTAACTACAAGAAGTCTTTGTCAAAAACAATGAGTCAGAACAGTCCCTTAAAATGAACCTACTGAAAAAATATTGTCAAAGTGAGTTGCCTAAAAAATCCAAGACTGCTATGGCACCATAAAACCTTGAGCTTATACACTTTTACCTCTATTACCTCAACCACTTCCTTACAAGGCATTGGCCACTAACTACTTGACTTTGACTGAACTTGAAAGCCTGCTGGGTATACCCAAGCTTGAAAAAGACTAACAGAAACAATAAAACAAAGTGTGTGAGTATAAGGTCAAGAGACAAAAGGGATTTACATACAATTTTGCATTATGATTCACATTAATTACATCGCCTGAAATGTTTTGTCCATGAACACAAGCAAGCACTGCCTTCCTGGGACCACCTTGAACGCAACGAGAAACTTAAATGTGTAGCTGAAGTTTTTTCAACAATAATAAAAACAAGAGGACAGATTAATACATGAAATACTGGTATATAACCCTTTATCACATTTTGAGCCCTAGGTATAACCTTTACCATCAAAGTGATCTTTAACACAACTTGATCTACTGATGACACTGTTTCAGGTGTGCATCTTCTATGTGAAAATTGTAGTGTCTTTTTAGTAAATTACATTTTAGTTTTAATTTATAGCTAATATCTTAAAACCTTAATTTAAATCTAATTAATTAATAAATTAATTAATTTATTGATTACTCAATTGATTAATTAATTCATTTATTTTTTATATTAATTACTCATTTATATTAGTTTTCATTTATTATCTTCAAACCTTAATTTAAATCTTATTGATTGATAAATTAATTGATTAATTAATAAATTAATCAATTAATTAATTAAATTTCTTTACTTCTATTGTTTTTTATTCATTCATTTTTATTTTTTATTGTTAAATCTATTAATATTGATTTTCATTATTTATTCATTTATTTCTTTATTAATATAGCAATACAATTGTCACATAAAAGACACACAACTGCAAACAATTAATGTATGAAAACTAAAAGCTATAAATGTTTTACAACCACCTTCACAGACTTTAAAATCATAATCAAAAGGGATATGTACATGTGAGTAAAAGCACATGTTAATGAAAACCACTTATAAACTAAGACCAGTTTTCAGGTCTTCCGTAAACGATCTATGTTACCAGGGTTGACTGCCTATATCAATATGAACAAACATCATATTCTACGGTTATTCAATGTTTTTTAATCTGTTTATGTTTTCATTGTCAAATTAACTACAACTACACATTACCTGTATCATTCTACGTGTGCATGTCCTCTGTGGCTGTATGTTGTCAAGATGATCAAGCCTTCGATCAATGGAACCGATTCTCAGGCACATAAACCTAGCATACTGCCACTCTGCACTTTGCATCTCACAAGTAGTAAGTAATTACCAGAATGCCCATTTAATTTAACCTGAAAATAGAAATAAAGAGTACATAAAAGCATCCATAGGACTGGTGCTCCCTATGCCATGTATTTAGTAACAAAGTAACAGCACAATTCTGAAAACGAACATATCGGGGATGGGGGGTTATATTTAAAAGACAAATTTGAAGCAGTATAGAAACGCTCAGCAAGATTCATTACTTCGAATTACAACTTTGATCCAGGAAGCATGACTGAAATTTTGGAAAAGTTAAACTAGATTCTTTAAATGGAAGGAGGACACAGAGTCATCTTATTTTATTCTGCAAGGGTTTGAATAATGCTGTGAGGGTACCTGTAAATAATCTTGTTAAACCTATAAGTGTTACAAAGAACAAACACGATGAACATTTCAATTTAATTTATGCTCGGACAGATATATTTAAATTTAGCTTCTCACCTAACACTATACGGGATCGTAATTTACTATCGCATGGAATTATACAGAATTACAGGAAATCAACAAATCAGAAAAAGTGAATAGATAGTCCAACACTTGACGCAAGCGAGGTGCTGTAATGTCGGTAAGATGTATCACCGTATTCAATCAAAATCAAGATCAAGAAGATCACAATTCTCTGGTAATACAATGAACTTTTTCCAACACATGGATCCCTTCATAGTTTAAATTTAATGCATGCAACATTTTAACCAAGTTTAAAATAAAATAAGACCCAAGTTTAGTCAAGAGTTTTGTAACTTACACTTTGATATCCCTGAAGACTTTATTGAAGTTTTCAAGTAAATCCCACAACCCTTTACAAAACTGATGTCTGAGTGTGACATTAATCCTAAAACATCTATAAAGTGCATATTAACCTTGTTCCTCGGGTCCACATTAAAAAAATTTTGGTGTTCAGCTCCAACAGGTAAATCAAGTCTTCTGACATCTTCTCTCACTATGTATAAAGAATAAAAAATTTGTTCTATTCAGTCTTCACCTCTTGACTGTGTTAGAAAATTTAGCAGTAAACATTTGCAACAATTACTTGAGAATACATCTCACTTGTCCTCTTAATCCTGTTATATCAAGAATAAACAGATCAACTATTATATTCAGTAAACTTTATAAATTTACCTCCAGGCTGTCATATATATACATAATGTATTTTGTTGTCTGAAATCTGTACACTTATTTACAATGGGTATTTCACACATTGTTGAAAAGATCAACTGGATGAACATAATACAAAAAAATGTACATGCACAGATTACCAACAACAAATTAAATCATATAGTCTGAATATCACCCTTGAGCTATGACCGTTTGTTCTTCTTCAGTTTTTACCATTGTTTTACAATATGTTAGTTGTACATTCACAACTCAGTGCTTGAATTATGCTTTACCCTACTGACCGCAAGTCAGTCTGTCTTTGCAATGAGTGCAGATCATGATCGCTCTGCACTTCAATGGCCTGTAGTACTACTGTGTGTTATAATATTTTTTAATACTGACTTATTACGTTATAGTAACACTGTACAGTTCAGTATAGAACTAACATAGATGGCTGGTTTTGATATAAAAATCTATGTCTTCTCCAATATGTAACCAATTATGTGAAAAATCAACTGACTGTAATGTGACTATGATATGCACAACAAAGTTTGATAATGATCACTCATGTAAAGTTACAGGGCGAGGTTCAGAGATGAAAACTGAAGAGTAAACTTTGAAATGGTAATAATGATGAAATATCAACTAATCGCAACACTCTAAGGACAATTACACTTCATTCCCATGCTTCCTATCAAGTTTTATCAATATCCACATAGTATCAATGTCAGGCTTCACAAGATTTTTTTTAAAATTTTTCCTGTAACTCTATAATCATACAGACAAGTAACCTTGGAGCTTGATTTGATGTCATTCCAAACATCTGAGCTCTACTGGTATCCAACATGTTAATCGGACGCTCAATTATTTGGACAATTTTGATTTGCACATCATTAAACAGTTATCCTTTGATCTAACGTGTAATGAAGATACTTCATTTAATGCTTTCTGTTTCTTCTGCAGTGCAGTCAACTTATCACTTAGGTGAACAACATTTATAAATTTGATATATGTACCACATTTGCCTTATGTTTGATTGCAGACGGCCATAGTCACATGGGGGCTTAATATATCAATGCATATCGATATTCACATTCTGTTTCAACACTTGTTTCATTAAAATTTAAAAAAGTGGAAAGGGGAAAGCCTTGCCAACTGTTAAGAAAATACTTAAATTTTAAAAGAAGATAGTCTTCGTAACTATCATACTAAAAGCGATAAAGAACATGTACATTAGGCCCTAAATCAATGCAATCATGACAGACTTTGGGTCAGGATTAATGCTATAAATAGTAACTAGTTGCTTTTTCTGGGAATGCTACTTGTTTACTTTTAGAAGTGATAAAATCAACCAGAAAGAGAAATATATGAAGAAAAAACCAACTTTTTACACAAATAAACAATTATCCGGATAACTGAACCCACATTGCATTTTGGGACAGTTCACTGGTTATCATTTTACTCGAATTGAACTAGAAAACATCTCTAGTGACCTCCTTAAAGTATACAGATACATACAGCTGTGACCGAAGTTTGTTGTTTGAAAATTTCTTGTTTCTATCTTCAATATTGGCAGAATTATTCACAGGTGGAAGGAACATACCTTTGACTTTTTTTTCTTAAGCTAATGCTTTTTTCTATGCATTTTAAAATTGATATCAGAATAAATAAAAAAAAAAATTGAAAAAAGAAAATATTTTTTTTCATAGCTCTTTACTATAGACAAGGTTCCCAACACACTCTGTATGAAAACAAGCATGTCGCTCTGAAAAACTCTTCGATTTCTTTCAAATTTGAGTTACGTTAAACAAATTTGAACGAATTCTAGAGAGAAATGATAGAGCTTTAAGAAAAAGTTTACTTCAATGGAAAATTCCAAGCCGTTTTCATTCTACAAGGAAAATACCAACGCTGATATAGCGATTTTCGCTAAAACCAGAAAAATGTCACACATATTCCGACAGTGATTTTCGCTAAATTCTCCACTAATATTGCGGTACTGCGAAAGACAACCATTAAAACAAGAAATATATATTATTAGACTACAAATCATGGCGTAGATCGTACCTTTACATCAATGTGTTCGATACTACAGCGGATTTTTCAGTTTTTGTAATTGTCAAAATGTATTAGCGGCCATGAAGGTCCGAGAGGTTGCGCAGTGATTTGTAACAGCTATTCAAGGACATTATCAAAACATATCCGAAGGCGATTGAAAGTGAAAGTAAAAGCATTTAGTCAACAAAAAATGAAAAATCCGCCGTAGCATCGAACCCATTTTGAGTAAAAGTACGATCTACGACATGATTTGAAGTCTAAACATATATATTGCATGTTTTGATAGTTTCCTGTCGCATTACCGCAATATTATTGGAGAATTTAGTGAAAATCACCGTCTGGAAAATGTGTGACATTTTTCTGGTTTGAGCGAAAATCGCTCTACAGCTTTGGCATTTTCGCTTGTAGAACGAAAACGGCTTGGAATTTTCCATTGAAGTAAACTTTTTCTTAAAGCTCTATCATTTCTCTCTAGAATTCGTTCAAATTTGTTTAACGTAACTCAAATTTGAAAGAAATCGAAGAGTTTTTCAGAGCGACATGCTTGTTTTCATACAGAGTGTGTTGGGAACCTTGTCTATAGTAAAGAGCTATGAAAAAAAAATTTTTTTTTTCAATTTTTTTTTTTATTTATTCTGATATCAATTTTAAAATGCATAGAAAAAAGCATTAGCTTAAGAAAAAAAAGTCAAAGGTATGTTCCTTCCACCTGTGGAATTATTTAGAAAAATGTCCCATTTCAGTCCGGTTAATTGAAAGAAACCAGTAGGCCTTGAGGTTTTACACAAGATGACTATTAAAGTTTCTCCTTATACCAGTCTATGTAAACTAATGAGTCCCTGGGCTGTGCTACTTCCAAAGACATCATGCTTGTTGTTTCTTATTTCTCACGATATGAGAGATATAATAATGAATTCTCCCGCCATTTGTACTAAAAGTTCTACAGATGGTGTACCGTCTTTACTCGCGGCGCCAAATTACCTTGTAACATTGTTGCTGCGCCGGTAAGTGTTACATCCATATTGAAAACATCATTGTTTAATATGTTGCCAGTTAATTTATTTTATATGATGAGTTTTAACATCGTAACTGAAATAACAAGACGTTACTGCAGAACGCCCGTGTACTTTATCCAAACTGAAATGCCCGTGTACTTTATCATTTCGATTTATTTCAGGTTTACTCTGTAAAAACATTACTAGTAATAAAAGTATACCCTCTGAAACATTAGAAATTCATAAATCTTGTTTAAAATATGATTATCGTAGAGGTAATCTACGGAAATACCAATTTAAGCAATATTTTTGTCAGGACCCGTGTACTTTACCCCTACTGTCACTATCCGAGAATTCAGTTGCTCAGGATTTACAGGAAAAGTTCAATATTTTACAGACAGTACTATATAACCAAGGAAAGCACTCTTCATGGCGGGGTTTATGCTGAAAAAATTACAAAATTTCTCCCAGTATTAAGAAAGTTATCGTCAAAAAACCTACCTGAATCGAGGTGATTTGTTGATATTTTGGGTCGTCGCCTTTACCCAAAAGTCATGTGGGTCATCCACCCTGTAAGAGCTTACGGAATGAATGACATCAGAGTATTTACTGTTACCTATTGTTCCTATAGCCACCTAAGTATCCAAATGTAAGCACGGACAGACGGACCCCGTTACTACATCTCCTCCGCCAAGGTGGGTGGATAATAAAAGTCTTAATTTATAATTATGTATTACACACTTAATAATTGAGTTACATTATGCCAGTTGTAAATAAAGATATTGAATATATATCCCTTTTTCTATTTTTAGATACAGTGACCTTGACCCCAGGAGCCCCTAAAACATAACAACATTAAAGATCTCGGAAAAACTTACTACTCACAAAAGTAGTATTCCATGTTTCAAGGCAATATCTCAGGTCAGTAAGTGGATTTTACCAATATTCAATGTATTTCCTACGTCAAAAACATGCCATAATTTATTCCTGTCTGTGGATGGTAGTAATGATGGCAAATAAGTATGGTGATTCTCAAATCAATATCTAATGGTGCGAAAACTTAACTAAGCTCTATGCACTAAGTAAAAAAGGGACATAATTCTGACAGAACCTTGTTAACAGAGTTATGTACTCTTGTCTGTTGATAGAGGTTATCATGGTGAACAAGTATTGTAAGTTTCAAAGCAATACCTCTAATTGTTTTGAAATAAAGTGGGAGTGGTATGAAAAACTTAACTACCATAAGGTGTGACGCCAACACCAAGACAAGAAGGATAGCTCCCCTTTTCTTCGAAAAGTCAAGCTAAAAATCAGTTGCTAATCTAATCAAAGATAAAGATGAATTTTTTTTAATGATTTGTAAACTCATGCCAATTAAGGCTCATGTACATAAAAGCCAGTACTGGTGTTGTATATAATTTGTTAAAAATGTTTGGCCTTAACAGTCCTTAAATGAAATGTCTATTAAGTGTTATTATCAAAAATGATTTTTTTTTTATCAAAACCAATTAAAAGCTTGATTTAGTCTTTAGCTGTTTAGGTCAGTCACTGCATTATATTGATGTTTGTTACTTGTTTATCTGTTTATTGTATGTTTTAATTATGTATTGCCATGCAACATTTTATGAAGAAATAAATCTATTTAATCTCTAGAGTGGTTGGACCAACGCTCGGCGTATACTAATGCTCGGCGTAAATGAGGTTTCTTTGTGATTTTCCGAAAAAAATCTTTAAAAGGTCTTACATTTAGGGTGCTGTTAAATTTGTTTACATCGTGTGTGATTTTATCCGATGTGGTTGACTTCCGGAATGGTCACGTGACTATAGCAGAGCCGCAGACCTAGAGTAAAACCCGTCCCGTAATGCTTTCCATACACAATTAAACTAAGATTTCGCCTGTATACAGGTACTTTTTAAGAAATTGAGCCGTAAAATTTATAGAAAAGTCATTTATATTTAAATATTTCCTAATTCTTCATATTTTATAATATATAATTAAGTAAAATAGCGCCAATCTATACGGACCCCTCTAGCAATATTGTCTTGTTCCTACGGTTCTCAAGACATAAATCTCCTACGTATACTTTTTATTACTTATTGTTATTTTTAAACTAGAGCTATCACTAAATGTGATTAATACCCCCAAAAGGATTGCTTTATAAACTGAAGAAGTTCGTAGTAACATAATACCTTGCAAACAAACTAAAAAGAGATATTGTTCTTAGCAGTTCCTCTCATTGTGCTTGACCATTGTATGAAGTTGTATTGAATTCCAACTTGTAGTTTTTCGAAAAATGCTCCAGACAGGGAAAAGTAACAAAGGGCAATAACCCTGTAATTAGTCAAGATGGAGTTATGGTTACTGTGCACTGCACTCCCTCTCACTGTGCTTGACCATTGTATGAAGTTGTATTGAATTCCAACCAGAAGTTTTCAAGTTATGCTCCGGACAAGGAAAAGTAACAAAGGGTAATAACTCTGTAATGAGTCAAGATGGGGTTATGGTTCCTGTGCACTGCACTTCCTCTAAATGTACTTGACCATTGTATGAAGTTGTACTGAATTCCAACTAGTAGTTTTCAAGTTATGCTCCGGACAAGGAAAAGTAACAAAGGGCAATAACTCGGTAAATACTCAAGATAGAGTTATAGTTCTTGTACACTGCACTTCCTCTGAGTGTGCTTGATCATTGTATGAAGTTGTATTGAATTCCAACTAGTAGTTTTCAAGTTATGCTCCGGACAAGGAAAAGTAACAAAGGGCAATAACTCTGTAATTAGTCAAGATGGAGTTATAGTTCTTGTGCACTGCACTTCCTCTCAATGTGCTTGACCATTATATGAAGTTGTATTGAATTCCAACCAGTAGTTTGCAAGTTATGCTCCGGACAAGGAAAACTAACAAAGGGCAATAACTCAGTAAATACTCAAGATAGAGTTATAGTTCTTGTACACTGCACTTCCTCTGAGTGTGCTTGATCATTGTATGAAGTTGTATTGAATTCCAACCAGTAGTTTTCAAGTTATGCTCCGGACAAGGAAAAGTAACAAAGGGCAATAACTCGGTAAATACTCAAGATAGAGTTATAGTTCTTGTACACTGCACTTCCTCTGAGTGTGCTTGATCATTGTATGAAGTTGTATTGAATTCCAACTAGTAGTTTTCAAGTTATGCTCCGGACAAGGAAAAGTAACAAAGGGCAATAACTCTGTAATTAGTCAAGATGGAGTTATAGTTCTTGTGCACTGCACTTCCTCTCAATGTGCTTGACCATTGTATGAAGTTGTATTGAATTCCAACTAGTAGTTTTCAAGTTATGCTCCGGACAAGGAAAATGCAACAGACCGCCCGCCCGACCGACCGACCGACCGACCAACCACCGGGTGACTCCTATATACCCCCCTTAACTTCGTTTTGGGGGTATAAAAATACAGACCACATTATAGATTATTAAATCAGTAAATGAATCAAGTTTATAATTGTATGATTTTTTCTATATAATGTTTGTTAAATGTGTTTGTATATAGACATGTCAAAGCTGGTTCGTAAAACTCAACAAAAGTCTGGGAGAAAGACAGTGTTAATCAAATTAATGTTAACGCACTTAATAGATTATTTCAATCCATATTACTACTAAGTTTTATTAAATACCATACATGCCGTTCTCCCGTTACTCCCCAGGTTCTCCCGATATTTAGACCCTTACCCCGGCGCCCCGGCGAAGCTCGCTAAAACACCCAAATCTCCCGATAAATCAAAATTTTGTCTTGAAAGAAAAGAAAATCCATAAAATTCGTTAAATACCAACTTAAGTCCAAGGTCAAAACCTTGACACGCGAGATCGATAATTGGTTGATTAGGTGACGAAAGTCGACTCTTTATTACGCTCGTTAGTGTTAATTGTCAGTAACATCTGGTCATTGCCCGGGGTAATACTTATCGCCTGATTGACGTAATTGATGTTTGCAACAAGATGACACGTCTGGACAAGGTCTATTGTATTAAGGATCTATTTGTTGGTCAAATTGATTGGTAAAATTACGTAGATATAAAGTTTCAATATTTTCTTTATTTTTCCAAATTTGAGGTTAGTTGACATAGATTCCTGCTGATGATTTATAACATGGAATTTTTACGCCGAGCGTTGGTCCACCCACTCTAGATCTGGCTCCCATAACTAAAATTGGTCTTGTTATTGTGTCAGTTGAGCATATTTATGAGAAATGAGAAAAACTCATTGGTAGTACAAATGGTGTGATAATGAAAAGGGGAAGTAACCATACCTACACTTTCTATTCCTGCTAACTAGTTCGGTCCATTCCGTAGTGTACTGTATGCCGCATAACATTATTCATTCTCAGTCATCAGAAACGTCAACAATAAATAGTCAGTGTGCAGAACAATGAACCTATTATAAATGTAGAACACACATTACCTACCATAAGGTTTTATTTATTTTTTGAACAATTTTAGAATATTAAAAAAATCTATTTTTTAGTTAACAGTGACCTTGACCTTGACCCAAGAGACCATAAATGCAATCCTAAGCTTCCTCTCCACGAAAGCGTCCTACACACCAAGTTTTATTGAAATTGGTCACTCTTAACTCGAGTCATTTATTGAGCAGAAACCATTTTCTATTTCAGTAACAGTGAACTTGACTTTGACCCTAGTGACAATAAATACTCAGTGTGCAGTTTGATTTGATTTGATGAGAATTTTATCAAGGTCCGTCCCAAAGAGCATGTATGTTAGCTTAGACTCAGTGTGCAGACTAGTTAAGGTGTTATATATGGAGACATTCTTCCTACTATGAGCATATACATTCAAAGACAACAGAATTGCTAGTCAACAATAAATAACCAGTGTCTAGTCCAGTAAGTGAGCTACAAATGTAGAACACACCTTACCTACCATAAAGATACACATTCTCAGCCATGAGAAATAATAAGTGTAAAAACCAGTCGGCTTTAAAAGCTCTTCAGAGCTTGTGTTCTATTTGTGTACTATGTACCAATGTTATATCTAAACCCGACTTTATAAATAAATATTACTTGACTTTACTTGAAAACCAATTAAGGTGTTATAAATGTAAAAACCACCTTACCCACCTTGACCATACACATTCTCAGCCATGAGAACTGTAAGTCAACAACAAGAAAAGTGCATCAATGACAGCGTCGGTATAAATTGTAGATCTATTTTAGTAGCAGTGATCTTGACCCCCCCTCCCCCCCAAAAAAAAAATAAACAAATAATAAAAAAATAAAATATATATAAAAAATTGTAATAATAAAAAGGTAAAAGTTCTATCTATTTTTGTGAACATTTTAAGAATTTAGAAATATATTTTTTAGTTAACAGTGACCTTGACCTTGACCGAAATGACCATAAATGTAATCCTAAGCTTCCTCTCCACGCAATCGACAGACACACCAAGTTTCATTGAAATTGGTCACTCTTAACTCGAATAAATTATTGAGCAGAAACCATTGTTCTATTTTAGTAACAGTGACCTTGACCTTGACCTTAGTGACAATAAATACTCAGTGTGCAGACTAGTTAAGGTGTATATATGGAGAACACACCCTACCTACTATGAGCATATACATTCTCAGACAACAGAATAGCAAGTCAACCTTAAAAAGACAGTGTCCAGTCCAGTAAGGGAGTTAGAAATGTAGAACACATCTTACGTATCGTGATGATATACATCTTCAGCTATGAGAACTGCAAGTCTACGATAATTAATCATTGACCAGACCAATTGATATGTTATAAATGTAGAACACACCTTACATATCATGATATACATTCTCAGCCATGAAAACTGCAGATCATTTATAACTCATCCAGTGGAACCGCCATGGCGCAATGGTAG
>JAFMSR010000004.1:26722100-26738888 GCA_022818135.1 Saxidomus purpurata | reverse complement strand
ATACCACATTTCAAAAACTGTAGACAATTAAACTGTGCTATGTGCGAATAACAACTGTAAACATGCGCTTTGGGAAAGTAGTGCAAGACGGACCAGATCAATCTTTTGTTTGAATGTCGCATACGATAAGAACATATTACAAATAAAAACAGTACATACAACTTCAAACGATTGCAGAAAGGTCTATAGCTTACGGGCTGCATTACACATTTTTTTCTGTTTTAGAAATTACTGCGCTGTTAGCTGATTACGGAAGATAATCATATGCATATCACGGAAAAGTAATGATATTTACGGAAATTTACGGAAACGTACGGAATTCGATATAAGACTTTGTAGTTTGATTTCTGGTGTTATTTCATTGACAACTTTCTTATTTACGAACGATTACATATATATTTACCTAAAAATAAATTTCTTTATTAAAAAGATACAATTTACGTACATTCCCGAGAAGGAACTCAGGTGATCAAAATCACCCGCCATTTATCGAGGACGCTACATGTCAAGGCCCAGTGAACGGTTTCACCGATTACAACTACAAGGTAACCAAAAATCATTTTTGGTTTTCCCTGTTATACACATTGTACAATACTGTATACTTATTTCATTGTTGGTATTGCTTTGTTTATTTCTGTTTCAAGGTCTTGTCTACAATAATTTTCGATCCACATCATCAGATATCGCTTGAAGTTGAACAAAGCGCAGATTGAATTATTTTTATTGTTCTCTCAAACAATTGATATTGTTGACCATGTGATTATTTTTCATTTAACGTACGTTTTATAATAAAACAAACTTCCCTGCCTCCCATATAATTGTGAATCATTTATTCTGTGTCATATACTAAATTTCGCACTATGCACATTTCGACCCGCTTTGAGGTAAGGTTCAGCGTAAATCACGAAGGTCAAAAGTTGTTTTTGGAGGTAAATCCTATAGCCCCCGGCCTTTTGCCTGACATGAAGTGAATTCCTGTAACACTGAAATGCATCATCAAGTCTGTTTTCTTGCTCCATACACTGCCCTAATAAATTCCATGCAGTTTCCCTGTGTGAAAGGATTTTTTGATTCACAGTTACAAAGACCAGATTATTTAATGCTCGTTGTTGGCCTTGTATTCTCTGTAGGTAGCCATAAATCTTATACTGAAGAAAATACAGGTATGGAACCGAATCTACAGCTGCCAAATCCATCCAGGCATCATCTTCCTCTCTATGTAACAGTTCCTCTCCAGTAGATCTGAACATTTCATACTGAAGTTCTTTTGGGACACAGTTTATCTCTGAAGGCAGAAATCTCACACAGAAGGCTGTCGTATACCTTAACATTTCTTCATTGTAATGGAGTGAGATTATTGAGAAGTCCAGGTTGAGATCATATATTGGATGTGCATAACATCCACACACAGGCATGACAACTCGAATGTTATATTGTCCCTCAGTGTCTCTCAGAAGGAACGCTGCTCTTTCCATATCCCCTGTACTATAAAACACAGAAGCAAACTTCAGCCTGCTGGATGAGACATCTGAGTTAATTCCTGCTGACAACCATCCAAGTGCTTGAGGAGAAACAGGATTGTTATGCTGATTGTTGTAGGATGCCATCAGAGATCCTAGTGTGGTACAGAATCGAGGTGACAGAAGTCTGCATGCTGTCTTTTCAAACAAGTTTCCCTCATTCTGATACCTGAATAAATTAACAACAGCCTGTATCAGCAGATGAATCTGTGTTTCTAAACTTTGGGTTTTCAACCAGAGCAGATTTTTTTTATAAAATTCATCAATACTACCAGCAGTACTGAACAATAAATTTCCTGCATTTAGAAGAGATAGTTCAGTATTTTCAGCCGAGAATGTGGCATTGTAATCTGCACCATGTATAATGTTCAACTTCAACAGCAGTCTTTGTCCAAGGTCATCAATCTGAATCTCAAGGAGAGAACCAGCAGTATGGCATATCAGGTTTGACATCCTTTCAAGTAATTGATGCTTGTTTTCAGCTGAAATTTTACCAGCCATCAAATTATTTCCAGGTATAATGAAATGAGGACAGTGACCACACAATATACATTGATAAAGTGTAGACAAACAGTATGTTAAACAGTTTAGAATATTGCTGTCCCTCCAAACATGTGAAGGTTTACTCCTGATACAGTGTAGTAAAATAGTTTTGCACATATAACTTGTAATGGTTTTCTGTTCATGAAGATTTATAAATGTTTTAAAAATCATCTTTAACAGGATGTAGCAGCGTATTTGGGTAATATTTAGATTAAATATGAAACATCTCTCAGCCAATGAGGTAGAAATTCTCCACTGGAAGTCTTTTATATAATTTTCACTTACACAGCTACCTGTGGGAACAACAAAGCAGTTGGATGATGCTGCAAATTTCTTTATTTCTGCATTAGGCCAGCTTGAATGGTCATAGTCTAACCAGTGTCTGACTGACTGTGGCAAGGATTTAAAAGGAAATGCAATAATGTTATCGTTGTCCATTAAACCTTGTATTCCTTGCCTTGCCATTGATGGTCCTTGTCTCTGGAGTCCTTGTAGTAGGCCATCAATTATTGTGTTTTTCATCAAGACCCTTCCTTGTGTGTCTTTTACAAAGTGGTTCCCATCTTCCTCAGTCTCAGGAAGTGGAACATCTTTTCTAATGCACTGTAGGTAACAATATCCAGGTGGAGTAGTATCATCCTGGATCATCAGTAGATTGAGTTTACCAGGAGACCACTCTGCCCAGTCCTGTATCACAATGAGATCATTGACACAGACAAGTAAATCTAAGTCAGAGCAAAGTCCTCTTGTAGAAGTGCCTTCACACTGACTCCCTAACATATAATCAGAACTATTATAACCTAATAATCTTGAAAGAATTGTACCCACAGTCTCTTGCAGTAAGTATGTTCTTCTTCTCTTCTTCACCATCTTTTCACTCACACCGATGTAAGAAGTTGGTGTTTTCCGCAGAAGAATTCATACGTCTTGTCATGCGACTGACATTTGTTCGGAAGATTTTCCCATACATCTATGTCTCTGCCTTTCAACACAATGTGTTTCGCCAGTAAAGGTATTCTGGTATGGAACTCAAAACATGGTTGACAGTAGTATGCTTCGCAATCAGTACAGTAGTACTGAGGGGCAACAGCTTTCTCTGTCTTTTTGCAAGGTGTACAGTATTTTTTGTCCTCGACGATAATATGTATGCCTTTTCTTGACATAGCCATTATGCTTCTTTAGAGAGAAAAGAACAAACCTGAGAGTTGAATTACAGTGAAGACATGATATGTATGCATTCAAAAGATGAAAAATCTGTTAAGATTATAGTTTTATGATAATGATACACTTCACATAATCTCTTGCTTCACGTTATCTGCTATCTCATGTACAATCCCCGTCACATTTTTAATCAATAAGGTCATGTTTTTCAGTGTATCTTTATGTACGTTATGTTGTCACTGTATTACCATACACAAAATTAAATAATCAACAAGTATAAAAAAGTCTTAAAGTTCTACTTTCAATTCACTTCTTATTTCATCAACGTAATTATCTTCTCTTTTTTTAATGCAGTTGATTTTTTTAAATAAAAACAAAAATAATATCAAACAGGGAATGCCACGTACCAAAAACGCAGCCTCCCCAAAACGAGCCCCACAGCACCCAGAAGTGCACACCACCAACACACACACACACGCATACACACACACACACACACACACACACACACACACACACACAATCATGTACACACACAAACATACACTACCAACACACACAAGCATACAAAGCAAACACACGAGGACAAAACGAACAATTAAAGGAACACAGTGGGGCACCGCCTTGGAACGGTCAGTGGCAAAAACACCACTGGGGAGCTTAAACCGGTTTATGGTGCGCACCCAACCTTAATTAATATCAGTTATTATTATGGTTTTAAAATGGATATGAAGTTATACGTTTGGGTAACCCATTACTTTACGTTTCTTATATGATGTTCCGGAAAGAAATACTTTGCAGTAAATAGATTATTAAAGTTTATTTTAATATAAAAAAGATCGTTACCTTCAGGATATAGGATTTCCGATAACTTTAAGACTTAACAAAACTATACAACCGCTAATTCAAGCTCTACTTTTGTTTTGTACACATTGGGTTATAATGTACTAAATGTTTCTATTCAGTTGTTTTCATAAAATTAGCAAAACACAGGAGCAGGCAAATGAGTTCACAGCAGAGGCGTTTCCGACGATTTTAAGCACTCATACTTAGTCTTACTCAATTAAAGCTTTTCGCTATGTTGGCAGTTAAATACCTAATGCAACGATCAAAAACAATATTTCTGCTAAATTTTAAATTTCACTTGTCAATGAACGCTTTTTACTACAATGATTTGTTTCGGCATGGATGAGCAAGATAACTGTCACTGGGAATGCAAAAGTCAGGATAATCTCAACTATTTGCATTATTTTTAGGCATAAATAAGCATAATGGAAACGAATGTAGATTTTTGATACAAAAACGATGTAAGAGGCAATGACAAGGTTTTTTATTATTGTCTTTTAAGTCTTAATTTTGTTAATACAAATGCGAAGAAATAGAGATGTTGTGATAATATCTAGCGGGGTAAAATGAAAAATGTGATTGCCAATTTTCGGAAAAACTTAGACCCGGTAATAAAACATATAATGATGGACAGAGTTTTTCTCCAGGGGCTCGTCCGTGAAATATATTCGTGTGCCCTCTATCGGCTGAATAGGGCACGTTCATGACAGCTTTGCTTTTACCAAATACGGCTGTTTTAGTAACCTTTCTGGAAATGTTAGACTATAAAATTTTCATGGTTTGCATACGTCAGCGCATTCCAGCGGCTATACATTCATGAAAAGGATGACAGAAAAGTTTATGATGTAGGCGCCTCTATTCACGGAGTGTATCAATCAGGACAAGTAATAACGTTTTGTTATAATTTTACAAAATCGTTAAAAAGCAAACTGAAATCTTCTGTTATTGATCATATTGTTGACATAGAGCTATCGCTCTATACAAACATTGGTTGCAAACACCAAATTTACCTCTTACATTATTAAGTTTAAACATATTTATTCGCCAAATATTTACAAAACATGTAATAGAGTCTGAGGTTATGGCTTTGAAACGGTCAGTTGGTTACCAGGTTGGCAGTATGCCAATTTCAAAACAAGTACCAGTCGAGCAACTATTCACGAAAATTCGCACGACTGGTCGTGCAGTCACACAACAGGTGACGCATAATTATGCAGTCGCAAGCCAAATCATGCAATATTCATGAATAGTCCTGAAACTGTGTAACGACTGGGGAGTCCTAAAACTAACCCTGACAATGTAAGACTTGAAGCATGACAATTGCACGACTATTGAAGACACATCTTAGACCAGGCTCGATCAGTTTGGTTACAGGCAGCGTTTTGAACGTGATTGAAACCCCTCAAATAACCTAATTCGCTCCAAGACCTTCAAGACTCCTATACTTATGGCAGAACCTTTCTATGATTCTTTGCGATTTCTTGTCGTAAACGGTTGTAACCTGTCATAATTGTCCTTATCTTGAATGTGTGAAAAACGTAAGTTCATATTATATGCATTTTGTACAAAGTCATCGATAAAACAGCCACGATAGAAACGTATTCTAAAGGATAGTATACAATCCATGTCTCGGAAGGCTAATTTGTTTTATTAAGAAATGCATTTGAACACCTGTGTCTATAACTGACGTTTAAGTTTTATATGATACATACATGTATAAGAATAAATTTTGAGTGAATAAGTGGTGTCTTATTATTCCATGTTTTGGCGGATGGGATATGGTAATTGGCTCCGTCCGTCTGTCCGTGCGTGCGTCCGTCACACTTTTGCCCGGAGTAGAACTATGAAAGTGTTCGAGGGAATTTATTTATACTTTACACAAACAGAGGACATTCAGAGAAAGTGCAGTGCCTAAGAACCATAACTTTACCACGCCTTAGTTTTGAATTACCCCCCTTTGTTACATTTTCTTGACTTTTCATGTCCAGAGCATAACTCCAAAAGTACTGAAGGGAATTACTTGAAACTTTATACAGTTACAGAGCACAATGATGAGAAGTGCAGTACACAAGACTTACTGTACCTTGCCTTTCTTTTGAATTATCCATTTATTGCGGGCCGCAGCAGCGGTCCGGTATATTTAATACGTGGTTGGAAAATGTAACATGTAGGTGAGGTAGTGTTCTTTGAACAAAATGTTATGAAAATCGCCTAGGAAGTTACGATAACGAATGGGTTAAACCACTGTTCATTGTGTAGCTTTGAAACTGTCAAAAAATTGATATTTCTATCTTTTATCCATATAAAACGTCAAATCATTTTATATGCTTATGTAACGTCTAATAAGTAGTGAAAAGTTTATATTGTTCTGCCAGTATAAAAACTGATATCGGTCCGGTATCGGATAAAGTGGGCCCATTGCGGTACTATGTCTAGATTTTTGAAATAGTTTGCAATTTACAATCACACTTCATTTGTTTTTAATGGAAATATCATTGTGCAATCACTGACAGTCTATTTAAATCAGACACGTTATGTTAGAGCAATAAAGTGAAAGGTAGCCAAAGTTTACTAACTGGTCGGGATGCACTTTCTATTTTTATCAGACTGGTTTACATTTCGTGTTATTAGACTGGTCTACAGCAATAAACTGACAGGTAGCAAAAGTTAACTCATTGGTCGGTAACGATACTTTTAGTAATCGTAAAAATGTGAGTTGTTTTGTTTAAAAACATTCTGACTGCAAACGATTTTGTGAGGATAGAGGCAGGAATAGTATTGTATATTCTGAGAATCCCCTTAATGGAACAAAGCGTAGAACATATTATAATATTGCTGCGTTAACTTTGTTTTAATTAACGCTGAATGAAAATAGGGCTCGTACATACAATCTTATGAAAAAAAAACAACAACGGAAAGAGCGTTAAGACTATTTAAAGCTTTTTCATGAATATGATTTTGTTTCTTTTTAAATCATAAATGATAAACTGGAAATGAGAAAGTGTTACTAAATTGTAAATGCACAAATCAGATAGTCAAGTATTTGCTTTACACGAACCTAGAATATAAATGTATTCTGTCTCAATCGTGAGGTAGCGGGTTCGATTCCCGGGGCTGACCAACTTAAATAACTAACAGTCTTTCGGATGAGACTAAAACAGAGGTCCCATGTATGGGTGCTATACACCTGGCATGTATAAGAACCAGGAGTGTCTCTGGAATTGGGACGCTTTCTGTATCTTGCACTATCCTCCGAAACCTAAAATAACTAACCTCTTCTTAGGGCGTTGGTCATATGGGAAACCGGTACCAACGATAAAGCCATAATATACGATACGATATCTGGCACTTCGAGGTTAGCTACTGAAGAATAAGGTTTTGTCTTGCCAGCTAAATTTCAAAATGAGTTCTACTGACGATGTTCAATGGGAGCCGCCTGATATACAGTCAGGAGGCAAACAATTTTCATGTGTGATTGCAACGAGGAAATTTAGACTTCACAGACTCGTGGGAACACGCAGATAGTTTGACACTATTAAAATTGCTTTTTGAAATAGACGTTGACGTATATCATCATAATAATCACAGTCTAATAATACATGACTCTCATCCTCGACTACATTACAAAAAAGGCATTTCCTTTCATCAACCTTTATATTTTCATATCTCCCTGTCTCAATTCTAATAGAAGCTACACCGCAACGAAATTTACTAAGATCTGCTCTATGTGTAGGGTGTAAAATAAGCTTGCAGTAGTCTTCTACTTTAAAATCTGTTTTAAATGTACAATAGGTTCTAAGCTTATTACGTCCCCTGCCATACACACCGGTATATCTACAGATTATGTGTTTCAATTCAATAACGTACTTCTGCATATTGCAACTGACAATATGATTTACAATAGTATCATTAGGTGCATGGTTAACAATAGACATATAGTTTGCCAGGTTAGAATCAGCTAACTGTTGCCTAACTGTAAAAAAACCTTAGACTATCAGATCTGGCAGCAGCCCAAAGTGCTATACGTTTGTTAATTCTTGATGAATTTGTATTACATATCCGTGCCCATAAAACACGAATGGCCTTCCAAAATTGATATAAAGTACTGCGGATGAACGACCACCGGATATTGGCTTGAAATTGAGCACAGATAATTAGTTTTCGTGAGGAACGTGTATCAACTGGGGTAAGTTAAAACCAGATTCTACTCTGATGCATATTATTTTGTGTTTATTTGTGTGCTTTTAGAAACTTAAATTTCGAACGTTGGCAAATTCTGTCGTTATATTTGTGAAATCAGTAATGTGTGAATAATCTGAATGGGGCGATTCATTTGCCCAACGACAACATATTGATGTTCCAAATTTTATCAAATTCGATGAAAGTATAGCGAAGATACGGTTCCTGAAACATATCAGTTACTGTACTGGGTATTGTTTAAACGTGTACTGAGTATTGACGGAATGAGCGAATCACTGCACTGAGTATTGCATCAAGAAATTAGTAAAAAAAAAATATTTGAAACGGGAAATGTCTTTATTTGTTATCAGTTGAAGATATACAATCAGGAAGTGTGTTGCTTTGAACAAATTTTATTAAACGTAAATAGTTTATACTATGTAAGTGAATAATAAACTGTTTTGTCCGGCGTTTTGAGTATGTATAATATTATATTTTTAAAGTTTCACCAAATAATCCACAATATCGCATGTAAAATGCATGTGCAATTATGCACTACCCATTCAATGAGTAAGACATGAAGTGACTTTTAATGTTATTTTCAACTAGTAAACATTGGTATAAAATACATATCAGTTGCAAAATAAAATGCGGTGTTTTGTTCTGGATAATGAAAATTGCGTAACTCTCTGCCATATTTGCTACCGAAATATCTCAGTTACTTGTAAGTTTAAAGAATTATGTTGCAAAATTAAATCGAAGCCAGTAAAATATAGAACCTTAGGATACATGTTACCAATAAGATCAAACAAGAGGACCAAGATGGCCCTTTAGCGCTCACCTAAGACCAACTACTGACAATATGTGGCTAAACTTCAACCATTAACTATATATCAAAAACACAAACATTCTCTTTTCCCTTGACAAGACAAACCTTCTGACCAATTTACATGATGATTGGGTTGTAAATGTCACCTGTAAGGCTTTTAACTGGGTGACCTAGTTTTGACCCCAGATTACCTACATTTCAGCTCGACCTCAAGTTGATCAGGACAATCATACTGACCAAGCTTAATGAAGATCCAATGGAAATGGCATACACAAGGTTTTTCTATGATTTGACCCCGTGACCTATTATTTTACTACAGATAATCCATTATTCAAACTTGACCTAGCTTTCATCTTCACAGTCATTCTGACCAAGTTTCATGACTATCCAATGACTAATGCAACCGCTATTGCATACACAAGGTTATTCTATGCTTTGGCCCCGTGAGCCGCCTAGTTTTATACGTCAGATGACAAACAATCGTCTCAGGCGGGATTGCATTGAGGAAATTTAGACTTCACAGACTACGTAGTCACACGCAAAAAACAGTTTTGTTGGACGAGATTGAGACCAGGTTTGGGAATATTGCTTCTAATAAAATCCAAAGACAGTACGTTGAATTTTGAAATGAAGGTTTAAAACGTTAGTTTTCATTAAATACGGACAGAAAGCTTGAACTAAACCGATATAAATTACATCACTAGCAACAGGTAGTAGAACACATACATGTAACAAGAGATCATCACGGGTGGGATACAGTACGCGAATATACGGATGATACCTTGGCAGATAACGATGCCGGTGTGGTTCAGCTATTTCGGGGAGCGATTCTAATGCAGAAAGGGCTCGTAAGATTTACTCCAGAACCCGAACAAGAGTCTGACAGGAGTCGATGTCTCGGCAAGGAGCTGCCGTCGGTCAATCAGTGAAAGTTGAGTATACTTGTACCTTTGATATTTTGAATATTTCTGAATATGAATTAAAATATGTGCTAAATGAGAGATTTCTGTTAAAAAATTCTGTTAAAATGAATGTAGGTTGTTTTTTTTTTGACACAAGAAATCATATATATCTGTCATACTGCCTCCGCAGCTCTCACGAGTATTATGGGCAGGGTGCACACTGGGTGTCAATAAAAATAAAATAAAAGCAAAATAAGATAACTGCAAGGTAGTTCTTACAGTTAGGATAATCAAGATTGTTAAAACTGTTAAAAATTGTAAAAGAATAAAAGGTTAAACTAGAGTACTTTCATAGAAGATGTCATGGGTAACGGCTATGCAATTCCATTGAACTTGGTCAGAGTCGATATTTCTTAGCAATAATAGTTCGGCTTTAAAACTTTAATTGATAAGAAATGTGTATAAGAAATCTGCTCACAGTTTCTATGAATAGCGTAAGGAAAGAAAGATTGATTTTTGGATTTTATGCATATGTAAATTAAGGGCATAAAGGAGCTCTTAATTACTGTCAACAAGATAGCTTTATGTTGCAATTTGATCTAAAATCTGGTTATCATCATGTAAACATACTTTCAAATTAAAAAATACTTGGGATTTTCTTGGGTTTAAGTTGGAGAAGCAGTAACTTGCTACTTTTGAGAATAACCAAACACTCTTTCTGTACGTAGAAAAACTTTTTCGAAGTTCACTGTTTCAAGAGTGTTTTTGTGTACTTTAGATTATTACTGTAATCTGGGCGCGCTTTGCACGAAATTTCTGAACCGAAAGCGACTGCATACTGATGTTTATGTTTCGGGGGTTTGGTTGTTGAATCGTAAAAATGACAAAGTTTATAATTTCTAAGGTATTGAATAAAATGTATGATTATTTATGCTTACCTATTGGAAAGGATTATAATTTTGACTTTTCTGTGTGCCTCTGGCCTGGGTCAGGGAAGAGTGATACTATTATCACTTGGAATGGTTTCAGTAAAGGATAATTTTGCTTTTGGTGTGTTTTATATAGAAGGGTGTATTTAATTTAAAAGCATATATGTTTCGGCTTAGATTATTATATACATGTAAATTTTGAACAAGAGTTAATGATTTTGCCCTTTTCCAGAATTTATGGACATGTTTCGATTTGATTTAAAATCAGAGATATCATCATGTAAAAATACATTAAAATTTCAAAACTACTTGGGGATTTTCGTGGGTTAAAGATGGAAAAGCAGTAACGTGCTAGTTTTGAGAATAACCGCAAATTATTGCTGTGGGTAGACAAACTTTTCGAAGTTCATTGTTCTAGAGTGCTTTTGTGTACTTCATATTATTATTGTAATTAAGGCTCGATTTGCATGAAATTCTGAACTGAGAGCACGACTGCATAATTGATGTTTATGTTTCGGGGGTTTGGTTGTTGAATTGTTAAAATGTCAAAGTTTATTTATGCATAGCGTGTTACTACTGGTATTTGTTATCAGAGAGGACTATAATTTAGAAACTTTTCTGCATGCCTCTGGTCTGGGTCAGGGAAGAGTGATACTATTATCACTTGGAATGGTTTCGGTAAAGGATAATTTTGCTTTGGGGTGTGTTTTATATAGAGGGGTGTATCTAATTTAAATGCATATATGTTTCGGCGTAGATTATTGTATACATACTAATTTTGAACAAGAGTTAATGAGTTTGCCCTTTTCCAGAATTTATGGGCATGTTTCAATTTGATTTAAAATCAGAGATATCATCGTGCAAAAGTACATTAAAATACTGGGGGATTTTCGTGGGTTAAAGATGGAAAAGCAGTAACGTGTTAGTTTTGAGAATAACCGTAAATTATTGCTGTGGGTAGACAAACTTTTCGAAGTTCATTGTTCAAGAGTGCTTTTGTGTACTTCATATTATTATTGTAATTTAGGCTCGATTTGCATGAAATTCTGAACTGAGAGCACGACTACATAATTGATGTTAATGTTTCGGGGGTTTGGTTGTTGAATTGTTAAAATGTCAAAGTTTATTTATGCATAGCGTGTTACTACTGGTATTTGTTATCAGAGAGGACTATAATTTAGAAACTTTTCTGCATGCCTCTGGTCTGGGTCAGGGAAGAGTGATACTATTATCACTTGGTATGGTTTCGGTAAAGGATAATTTTGCTTTGGGGGTGTTTATATAGAAGGGTTTATAATAATACAAATAATATAATAGAATCATATATTATGATTATGTTCGGCGTGGATTATTGTATACATACTAATATTGAACATGAGTTCATGATTTTGCTCTTCTCCAGAATTTATGGACATGTTTCAAATTGATATAAAATCAGAGATATCATGTAAACAAATATAAAATTTCAAAAGTACTTGGGGGTTTTCTTGGGTTCAAGATGGAAAAGCAGTAACGTGCTAGGCTCCAGACTCTTGCTGTACGAAGTAAAACTTATTCGAAGTTCACTGTTTCAAGAGTGCTTTTGTGTACTTCATATTGTAACTGTAATTTGGGCACGTTTATGTTTCGGGGTTTTGGTTGTTGAATCGTAAAAATGTTAACGTTTATAAATTCTAAGCTACTAAGTAAATGAATGTTTATTTATGCATAGCGTGTTAGAACTGGTATTCGTTTTTGGAAAGGACTATAATTTTGATTTTTCTGTGTGCCTCTGGCCTGGGTCAGGGAAGAGTGATACTATTATCACTTGGTATGGTTTCGGCAAAGGATAATTTTGCTTTGGGGTGTTTTTATATAGAAGGGTGTATTTGAGAAGCATACATATGTTTCGGCGTAGATTATTGTATATATACTTATTTTGAACATGGGTTAATGATTCTGCTCTCTTTCAGAATTTATGGACAAATAAATCATGGATAGAAATACGTGATCTGGCTCAGACAAGTTCTTTGAAGGCAGCAGCGCTCAAGATACCGGATTTGGCTAAAGCCTATAAAGCCAAGAATACTACTGTAAAGTACGATGCATATTTTGTGAAGTTTATCAACTGATGTAAGGAGCATAACCTACGATACTTGCCAATCAAAGAATCTACCGTTGCTGTGTTAGATGGGTATTTCTAAAGTATAAACTGGACACACCACTTGTTGTGAAAACAGTTGGTTAAGTTAGTTTATGGAGGTAGTAAAAATATTCTGTGAAAGTATATGTTCAGAAACTACCTGTGACAGTAGGCATGTTAAATAGTTGGTAGATTTATATGAAAAAGATGATAAAAATATGAACTTGAAATATTTGAGAACTTGTGTTATGTGTATTCTTGGTTTTTCAGGTTTTTTGCACTTTACTGAGCTTAGTTCTTTTCAAATGAAGGATATTGAACTTTTTTGAATATTATATGTCAATTTTGATTAAGGAAAGCAAACTGATCAATTTAGAGCGGGTTCTAAGGTTTGCATTTCAAAACGGGTAATAAATCATGTCCGGTATCTTGATTAAGGAAATATAGTATATATCGCTGAGTCAGGTCTTACTCTTAGTTCTTCAGAATTTATTTTCACAAGTGTTGGGTTTATGAAAAGTCGTAATAGGTATGTTCTAGCAAATACAAGTATTCCATTGTCTTGTACAAGAGCTAGAGAAGTATTATTGGATGCTTTGGTTTCCATTGGCAAAATTAAGAAAGATTTTGGATTGCATAGTCTCCGCAGTGGCGATGCTTCTGTCACAGTGAACAATGGTGGTACTCTGTGAAAGTATACAGTATAGGCAGTATTTTTTGTACTGAGCGACTCATTTTATAAATTATTATTTTCCCTTCTGTTACTTTAAGTTTTATTAATATTTGCTCGAAGCACTTAAACAAACATCTTTGTTAATTCGAGACGGTAGCAACCTATCCTACTTGTACAAACATATCTGTTGTTGTGTTGTTCTATATTAAGGGATAGTTTAGAAAAGAAATCTTTTATTTTCGGACGAACGTGCTTTATTTTATTTTATTTTAGCTTCCTTTTATTCTAGACTACAATTTCCTAGAGATGTCGTTTCTCACGAATTTCACACCGGGACTTCTACTTTTAAAACTGCCCTTTTCATGGTACAACTTCGCATCAAGGGGGCATACGTACTTCGCCAAACAGCTCTTGTTTTAAAGATACTTCTTGTCATTCAAATGAATTTACGTATCTGACAATTGTTTTATAAGGCGTTCATTGTGTTAAAATTTATCAGAATAGCATTTCGATTTCGTTCGCTGGTGACAAATTCCCATATATTCACAAATGTGCTAGAAATGAAATCCTAAAGTTTCATTTAATACGGAAATTAAAAATGATTTTGAATATGATAACATTTGCAGAAAGAAATGAAAATTACAAACCATTGAATATTGAAATTGCGAAAACACAATTAAACTAATTTGTTTTAAGAAATTCCTCTCGATCTACTCTCAAAAATGACTGACAACAGACGACGCGATTTGAATTTGCAAAATTCGTCAAAGTCTCGTAGCCTGCGACAAAAGGTTAAATTATGCAGGGAAGGTAAATGAGAGTTGCTAATCCATGTGTATTATTTTGGTCCGTGTTAAAACAAAGTTAATGCAGCATAATTATAATATTTCTACTCTATGTACTATTCAAGTGATTCTTAAACATACAATGCTATTCCTACCTCTATCCCTCACAAAGTCGTTTGCAGTCAAAATGTTTGTAAACAAAACCAACGCACATTTTCACGACTACTGACCAGTCTCGATATTTAAAAGTGCATCCTCACCAATTGGTTAACTTTGGCTACTTATCAGTTTATTGCTGTAAACCAGTTCGATAACATTAAATGTAAAACCAGTCTGATAAAATCAGTGCATCCCCGACCATTATTTAGTTATCTTTGGCTTTCTGTCAGTTTAATGCTGTAAACTAATCAGATAACATGAAATGAAATCACTCTGGAAAAATAAAATGTCAGTGACTGTACAGTGATACTTCCATTCAAAAACAAAATGACATTCTAAATAAAAAACTCGAGTCATAGTGAAAAAATCCGGATGCCGCAAAGATAAACGCGGCATATTTGACCGATATCGGTGTTTTTACTGGCCGAAAAAATCACTGCATTTCAAACGTTTACATAAGCATAAAAATGATTTTGATGTTTTACATGGATAAAGATGAAATTTTTGATCATTTTAAAGCTTCACAATGAACAGTGGTTTTAATCGACTCTTCATCGTAAAATTCTCTTTATGATTTTCATTCATTTTATAACATTGTGGTTCAAAGAACTATACACTCACTCACTTACATGTTACTTCGAACCCTGCATTAAATACAGCAGGTCGTTTCTGTGGCCCGTAATAAGCAAATAAACAACTGACAATAGCAATAAGCTATTGGCAACAGCATTATAAATAGCAATTAGCCATTGGCAAATGAAAATAAGCAATCGGCAAATAGTAAAGCAATTGGCAAACAGCAATTAACAATTGGCCTATGACAATAAGTTATAACAATTTCCAATAAGCAATCTGCAAAAAGATTTCAACGCGATCGTAAAACTGGCGGACTTACGATAGATTTTTCATCTCCGTGTAAATATTTTCACATGGTAAGTACTATTACATGAATATTTCTTGGCGAATAATTACGCCGGTTTTGGCTCTATGATATATATTAATTATTTGCTTCACCCGGTTTTTTATTTCTAGTTCGTAGGTAGGGGAATAAAAAGTTACCGAAACAAAAACCTTTACAGGCCGTTTGTTTACATGACAAGGCGAATTCTCTGCTTGCAGTGTGCTTTTCTAACACTAAACGGTATTTGAAGGCTGACATGATCTTAAAAATGTTAGCGAAACACGACCGTTTCATTTCTTGACGCTTTCATACTATAAATACTTTATGGCCGATAAATTCGACTTCAATACCGATTTTAAGTCAGCTGACTTTACTTCAAACACTCCTTTTGTGTGCTGTCCTCAACTACCCACAAATACTCCTTTTTCTGCAGCTCTTTAAATTGAACAACACTCTAATTATTTGTCATTCTCAATCATGTTTACCATACTGCGCATTTCTCAAGAGATGTACAATACCAGTGAAACCAAAATTACGTGAAAAGAGGACATATTTCATAGCCCGGTCGCCGTATCCGCGACCCATAAGACTGGTACAAGGCTCACGGACTGTGTCGTAATTGGTGCGATCAATTCAATTTATAACAATACACAGATAAATATTTTTTATTGTGGGAATTCTTTGCTACAAACTTCACATTTGTAATCGTAAAGCGTGACCCATGGCTAAAGACGTGGTATCTTTAACCCTGAATTGCTTTTGAACTTTTGGACGCAATACCACAATTCATTTCCGGCCATCTCTCCAGATTCCGAGGGATACCATTATCTGAAACAAGATGGTATAGGATATATATTTTTGTTGTTTTCATTTTTACCAGGGAAATAAAACCCTTTAATGGTAATATAGTTGTCAAATGACTCAAATTATCGAAATTCAAACTCTAATGATAATTTTAGGAGAAAGAAGTTAAATGATCTTGGGGTTGAATGAGATAACCCTTTGCAAATTTTAATGTTTAATTTGATGGTTATATAATCTGGGGGCAAAACGATTATATTTTTATATCGAAATAACCATCTTGGTACCTTCGGAATAACGTACTCACGTTATGCAAATTGCTCATCTGCTTCTTCACTAAAAACGCGGCAAACCAAAGGGTAAGACATGCCTTATTCAATCCCGTTCCTCACTCCGACTGTAATGAACAGCTTTAACTTCCCATCCCATAGTGTCCTT
>JAFMSR010000004.1:26682770-26721600 GCA_022818135.1 Saxidomus purpurata | reverse complement strand
ATTGACATTAACAACATAATAATGTGATAAGAATCAATCTAGTCTCATATGCCTACCGATAAACTGAGTTACTCTGAATACCAAAAAAAAAACGCTTTCATAATTTAGTAAATAGATTTTGCGCAACCATTTTTTTGTAATTGGTATTATTTTAGTTACATACAGGTGCCTAGACAGACAACAACATAGAAATATCAAACAGTAATCAAAGAATCCTTCGATCTTTAATCATTGTTAATCGGTGTTTGTTGCACACATGGGGGTAATCAAACATATATCAGTAAAATGGCTTAATTGGCGACATGCTTCAATCATTCGCACTTTCCTTTCATATCGAGGTTAGTGTAAAGGCATGTCGATGTCAAAATCAAACTCTGTTGTCAGGGGTTGTGTCCAATTAGCAAGTTGACACTTCAAACCTTTCTGTCTTCACGCAACGTGTTGCCAGGTGTAAATGATCGAGGACAGAGAAAACCAAATATAATTTTTGGCCTGGGGACTGAAAGTCCCCTAGGCCTAAGTTAGCATACCACATTTCAAACACTGCAGACAATTTAACTGTGCTATGTGCGAATAACAACTGTAAACATGCGCTATGCGAAAGTAGTGCAAGACAGACCAGATCAATCTTCTGTTTTTGAATGTTGCATATGATAAGAACATATTACAAATAAAAAGAGTACATATAACTTCAAACGATTGCAGAAAGGTGTATAGCTTACGGGCTGCATTACACATTTTTTCTGTTTTAGAAATTAATGCGCTGTTAGCTGATTACGGAAGATAATCATATGCATATCACGGAAAAGTACGGATATTTACGGAAATTTACGAAAACGTACGGAGCTCGATATAAGAGTTTGTAGTTTGATTTTCAAATTTCCGATGTTATTTCATTGACAACTTGGTTATTTACGAACGATTACATGTATATTTACCTAAAAATATTTTTTTTTCAAAAAAGATATAATTTACGTACATTCCCGAGAAGGAACTCACGTGATCAAAATCACCCGCCATTTATCGAGGACGCTGCATGTCAAGGCCCAGTGAACGGTTTCACCGATTACAACTACAAGGTAACCCAGAATCATTTTTGGTTTTCTCTGTTATACACATTGTACAGTACTGTATTTATATTTCATTGTTGGTATTGCTTTGTTTATTTCTGTTTCAAGGTCTTGTCCTTGGTACACAATAATTTTCGATCCACATCATCAGATTATATCGCTTGAAGTTGTACAAAGCGCAGATCGAATTATTTTTATTGGTTTAAACAATTTATAATGTTGACTACGTGATTATTTTTCATTTAACGTACGTTTTATAATAAAACAAACTTCCCTGCCACCCATATATTTGTGAATCATTCATTCTGTGTCATATATTGAATTTCGTCCTCTGCACATTTCGACCCGCGCTTTAGGTAAGGTTCAGCGCAAAACACGTAGGTCAAAAGTTGTTTTTCGGGGAGTTAACCTATAGCCCCCAGGCCTTCAGCGCTCACAGCGCTTAGATTTAATCAGTTATTGTGTGTTTTCTTCGCTATTTTTGCAAATATATAATATATTTTTAATAATCGGTTACCAATTTCGTAACTGGTTAATCGTTCGTTCGGTCGGTTAACCAATTAATCGTTTACATCCCTATTATCAATGCTTGAAGAATTTGTGGAAATGGAAATAAGTTGTTGGACTTCTCTGTGCACTCTAAGCACTGCATAACATTTGTTTAATTTGAGGTTTTAACATACAAGGGCATATTTATCGCAATAGTTTCTGTGTTCACACAGAAATCACATTGTCCAATAATTAAAGCATTAAATGTTACATAATTTTTATATGTGTCAGTGCGTTGTTGGGCGTATTAATCACCTTCAGTGATTCTTCTAGTTTTTCTAACAAGAGCAATTTGCCTAGCTATGAGCATGCAGAAATGAATTTTTGCAACATTATTTGTTTGTCTGACATGAAGTGAATTTCTGTAACACTGTAATGCAACATCGAGTCTGTTTTCTTGCTCCATACACTGCCCTAACAAATTCCATGCTGTTTCCCTGTGTGAAAGTTTTTTTTCATTCACAGTTACCAAGACCAAATTATTTAATGCTCGCTGTTGGTCTTGTATCCTCTGTAGGTAGCTGTAGGTCTTGTATTGAAGAAAATACAGGTATGGAATGGGATCTACAACTGCCAAATCCATCCAGGCATGATCTTTCTCCCTCTGTAACAGTTCCTCTCCAGTAGATCTGAACATTTCATACTGAAGTTCTTTTGGAACGCAGTTTATTTCTGAGGGAAGAAATCTGACACAAAAGCCTGTCATATACCTTAACATCTCTTCATTGTAATGGGTTGAGATTATTGAGAAGTCCAGGTTGAAGTTATATGTTGAATGCGGATAACATTCACACACATGCTGGACATCTTGGATGTTGTATCTCTCTTCAGTATCTCTCAGCAGGAACACTGCACTTTCCATATCTCCTGTGCAATAAACTGTAGAAGCAAACTTCAGCCTGCTGGATGAGACATCTGAGTTAGTTCCAGCTGAAAACCATCCAAGTGCTTGCGAAGAAACAGGGTTGTTATGCTGAATGTTGAAGGATGCCATCAGACATCCTAGTGTAGAGCAGAATAGAGGTGACAGAAGTCTGTATGCTGTCTGTTCAAGCAAGTTTCCCTCATTGTGATACCTGACTATATTAACAACAGTCTGTGTCACAAGATTAATCGGTGTTTCTAAACTTTGGTTTTTCAACCAGAGCAGATAGTGCTTATAACACGAATCAATACAAACAGCAATATTATGTGACAAATGACCCGCATTTAGAAGAGATATTTCAGTATTCTTGTCAGAGAATGTGGCATCGTAATCAGCGCCATGCATAATGTTCAATTTAAACAGCAGTCTTTGTCCAAGGCCATCAATCTGAACCCCAATGAGATAACCAGCAGTATGATGTATTAGGTTTGACATTCTTTCAAGTAATTGATTCTTGTTTTCTGCAGTAATTTTTCCAGCCATCAAATTGTTTCCAGGTATAATGAAATGAGGACAATTACCACACAATATACATTGATAAAGTGTAGATAAACAGTACGTTAAACAGTTTAGAATATTGTTGTCCCTCCAAAAATGTAACGGTTTACTCCTAACACAGTGTAGTAAAACTGTTTTGCACATATAGCTTGAAATAGTTTTTTGTCCATGAAGATTTATAAATGTTTTAAGAATCATCTTTAACAGGATGTAGCAGCTTATCTGGGTGATATTTAGATTAAATATGAAACATCTCTCAGCCAATGAGGTAGAAATTCTCCACTGGAAGTCTTTATTTTCACTTACACTGCTACCTGCGGGAACAACAAAGCAGATAGATGTTGCTGCATATTTTTTCATTTCTGCAGTAGGCCACCTTGAATGCTCATGGTCTAACCACTTTCTGACTGACTGTGGCAAGGATTTAAAAGGCTGTGCAAAAACATTATCTCTATCCAATACACCTTGTATTCCTTGTCTTGATAGTGATGGTCCATTTCTCTGGTATCCTTGTCGCACTTCAATGATTGTGTTTTTGAACAATATCCGTCCTTGTGTGTCTTTTACAAAGTGGTTCTCAGTTACCTCAGTTTCGGGAAGTGGAACATCATCTCTAATAAGCTGTAAGTAACAATATCCAGGCGGAGTAGTATCATCCTGGACAATCAGTAAATTGAATTTACCAAGAGTATACTCTGCCATGTCTTGTATTACATTGAATTTATTGGCACACAATAGTAAATCTAAGTCAGAGTGTAGTCCTCTTGTAGAAGTGCCTTCACACTGACTACCTAACATATATACAGAATCAGGTTGACCTACAAATCTTGAGCGAAGTGTACCCATAGTCTCCGCCAGTAAATGCAATCTCCTTCTCTTCATCAAAATCCTCTCACTCACACCAATATCTTTGAGCACCTCAGATAGCTGCAGCGAGACATTCTGATAGTACTCAGGAGCATGAAACATTCTGAAATATTAAATAGATACTTCTCTTAACATACTATGGAATGCCGGTTGGGACATGCTAAATGGTTATTGCTATTTGCCGGTTGCTAGTTGTTTTTTGCCTTTTGCTAATTTGCCAATTGCCTTTTGTCAATTTATTATTGCTAATTGCTATTAACTATTGTTGTTTGCCAAATTCTTATTTTCTATTTGCAAATTGCTTGTTGCTATTTGCAAATTGCTTGTTGCTATTTGCAAATTGCTTATTTGCTGATTGCTTATTGTTATTTGCCAATTGCTAATTGCCTTTTGCCAATTGCTTGTTTGCTATTTCATAGTTAAGTTTAGTGTTTAAAAGTCGGAATTATTTCAGTTTCATTATTGCATTCTCTGAGCTGTTATTTTTCTTGACTCACCCCTGTTCCGAATGGCTTTTAAGATTGATGAAATATTTAATTTGCGCTTGGAAACACGAGAGACATGAATCATGTCCGACCCACCGATATTACATTTTCATACTAAGAACTTATTTGATAGATAAGAAAAATAGAAACAATGCATTTCGAAGTCCTTGCTTGAAATAGGGCAGCAATCAAATCCTGGCGCCTTATGGGGCGCTCGGAATGCCGTAGAAAGGGTCACAAAGGGCTGTTAAATAACGATATTAAGCGAACAGTATATCAGCAACAAGAAAAACTGTAATAGAGCCTAGCACGGACCTATATACACATGGATTGGCAACTTCTAATCAAAGCACTGAAAGTGCTGACAACAAGGTGCCCTCTGCAAAATTGGGCACAAGGGGATTTTTTTTACAGACAATGAGTGATACTTCGCGAACAGTACTTGATTTTGGTTTCTATCTGTTTATTTTAACCACAGACCCGCACGGTTCTGTTGTTTTATTTTTTTTCAAAAACATAGTTTTGCTTGAGACCTTTTGACGAAGTAAAATACAGTGCTTTTAAATTGTATGAAACCAGCTTTGTTTATGACACATAGGAATACGTGACACGACACACTCGTTTATTGTTTCATGAAACCTAAAATTTAAGTGGTGGTGCATTATGTTTCTGTAAGGGACATATTCTAACATCATAAAATATATAATACAGCTCATTATTTTCATAATGATGTCCGACCAGATCTGCCTCCGTGGTCTAGTGATAAGAGAATCTGACTTGAAATCACTATAACCTCCGACTTTGTCTCCTTAAGTAGGGAAGTTGGCAGTGGCTTGCGAAGATTCGGAGCCTAGTACTGGAACTTTCTAGGACGATGTTAGGGAAACTAGCTGCCTATTAAACTGACCGAAAATATATGTACTTTTAAATTAACGTTTACCTCCCAAAACAGTGATATCTGATCAGAAATCATAAAAGAAAGCAAATGCAGCATTTTTTTCTGAAAGGGACATACCTTATAACTGATGCCAAACGAAATAACCTCAAAAGATAATTAATATAATCTATGGAAGTACATGTATTATATCTTATCCTAAAAGTTTTAGCCGATGTTTGAAAGTATTTTATTAAAAAAAATACTTAAAGAAAATTTACAGAATTCAAACTCATATTTTTGTTGATTTTTCACAACCGCACAACATCGGCAGGTCGCACCCCACAGTTTCATTTCATCACATTTTGTGTTGGTAAGGAGACATAACCAACCGTATAAGTAGTCTATTAGCCTTACACTTTATTGTACTTTAATGAATCTTTTGAAAAGCTAAATATTAAACCAAGGCTTATTCTTAGAGCCTATGATACTTTGAAACTTAAATAAGCTACACATAACATTTAGTGTTCTCTAACCATTTTTCATCAGTTTGCACCATTCTAATTTTATGAATGGACGCGTTGTGAATGAAATATGAAAGTTTTGATCACGTGATCGCAGATCTAAAGATAGACTGCATATTGATAACTTTCCTCGAAACGATGTTTATGTAAACATGTATACGCGGTCGGCAGTTTTTGGGGGTTTTTTTGTTATTTTACTTGATTTGTAATACGATATTTACAAATTTCTTCATTTATCAACGAACCTATAGTGATTTATCAAATACTTAAACTGGAAACTAGATATTACTTCTGAAATACAAATTGTTTTAAAATCAATGAAAGTTTCGTATTTCGAAAATTGAAACTGATTTGAATACGACAACAATTACAGAAAGAAATGAAAAATACAAACCATTGAGCAAAAATCATTACGAAAACACGAAAAAGAAATTTAAGCAATTTTCCTCGAATCATTTCAAAATGGCCGACAACAGACGGACGCGATTTTAATACAAAATCTCGCCAAAGTTTCGTAGCTCGTGACAAAAAACCTTTGATATGTGTAGGAAAATATGAGAGTTGCCAATCCATGTGTATATAGGGTTTGTGGGCCAAGGAACAAAACTTTCATGTAAATATTTTGAAATGGGCGATGAAAATTAAGTTTACAGACATTATAACAGAGACATAATTAATTTATATTCAAGGTTCGTGTAAAGCAAATACTTGACTATCCGGCGGTTTGTGCATTTAAAATTTACTGTTTCTCATTTTCAGTGTATCCACGGACCTATATAGGTCCGTGGTTTACCATTTATGACTTCAAAAAAAACCAAAACATATTCATGAAAAAGCTTACGATAATCTTTATGCTCTTTCCTTTTTGTTTTCATTCAGCGTTAATTTAAACCACATACTTATTACGGGCCCGCTATATTTTATACGTTGTTGGAAAATGTAACGTGTAAGTAAAGTAGTGTATAGTCTTTAAAATGAACGAAAGTCGGCTAGGAAGGTACGATCAAGAATGGGTTAAACCACTTCATTGTTCATTGCGTAGCTTTAAAATTGTCAAAAGGTTGATATGCGTCTCTCTTCAGTGAAAAATTCAGGTACTTCTGAAATGAATACTGTAGACACAGTCTAATTTTTACTTGAACGCACGAGTTGTCGTTCGTTAATTAGATGTGTCTCTGATCATTGAAAAATTAGGTACTTCTGAGATGAATATTATAGGCACAGTCTATTGTCTATAGAGTTGTCGTTAGTAATAGTTTGTGTTCTAAAAATAGTAACAATATTTCATAAACTGTCCTATCTCCGAATTTAGACAGTGACTTTAATTAATCGATTCATATTATTAGATAACATTTACGTTTTTATACTACACATCAGTGTAAAGTTTTTATACTACAAGTCAGTCAGTAGATGTGCTGTTGTGTCAGTTTCTGCTTGTTCAACTAGAAGATTTCGGATCGACTCGCACCTAAGTTAACTCATACCTGAGTCATCTCGTACCCTAATTGGTCAACTCGAACGTATCAAAAAGTCAACTCGTACATTTTTTAGTCAACTCGTACCTTCTTTTTCAAAACTTCAATTTTATCCAGGAACAAAAGGGACTGACTAATATGTAATTAAAGGTTGGGACATATGGAATATATCACGACATTATTGAAACCGTGGTTATAATATAACGCTTATATAATTATTAACCAAGTTGATTATTGTTTTGGTGTACATTTATTTGCATGCATGTCTAGATAGGTGTTAATTGACTAATTTCCGCCAAAAGTAAGCGTTTGTGAGCACAGTGCATGTGCTCGTTTCCCAAAATATAACTAAAAAACCGAGAGAAGGTGTGGCGGCAAATACCTTAATACTGTGATTTAGACAATCTGTAACGATATTTTATTAAAGATTATCATAACTTGTGAGTTCAATACGGTGATAAAACGAATGCAATTTAATTAGTCAAACAACGAAAATAAGAATGGGCCTCCTTGAATTCTTCCGAGGCCATGCCTCAACATCAACCATCACCAGTTTCCAAAATATTTACATGTCAGTTTTGTTTGTTGGCTTTCACATTTTTTCTTGTTTTATATGCTTATTGCGGGTCGCAGCAGCGGCCCGTTATATTTAATACGTGGTTGGAAAATGTAACATGTAGGTGGAGTAGTGTATAGTTCTTTGAACAAAATTTATGAAAATCGCCTAGGAAGTTACGATAAAGAATGGGTTAAACCACTGTTTATTGTGTAGTTTTAAAATTGTCAAAAACAAAAATATTTCTATCTTTTACAAATGTAAAACGTCAAATTATTTTATATGTTTATGTAACGTCTAGTAAGTAGTGAAAAGTTTTTATTGGTAGGCCAGTATAAAAACCGATATCGGTCAAACATGCCGGTATCTTCCGGTATCGGGTAAAGTGGGCCAATACGTTACTACGACTCGATTTTTATAGTTTAAAATTTACAATCACATTTCATTTGTTTTTGAATGGAAGTATGATTGTACAGTCACTGACAGTCTATTTAAATCAGAAATGCCATGGGATGCACTTTCTAATTTTATCAGACCGGTTTAGATTTCGTGTTATTAGACTGGTCTACAGCAATAAACTGACAAGTAGCCAAAGTTAACTTATTGGTCGGTAACGAAATGTTGTTGTTAACTTTACAAACAGTTTGACTGCAAACGATTTTGTGAGGGTAGAGGCAGGAACAGTGTTGTATATTCTGAGAAATACCTTAATGGAACATAGCGTAGAACATATTATAATATTGCTGCGTTAACTTTGTTTAAATTAACGCTAAACGAAAAAAGGGCTCGTATATAAAAAGTGAAAAGTTCGTAGTGAAAAGTTTTATTGTTGCCCAGTATAAAAACCGATATCGGTCAAACATGCCGGTATCTTCCGGTATCGGGTAAAGTGGGTCCATTACGTTACTATGACTCGGTTTTTATCATTCAGAATCTGCAATCACACTTCTTTAGGTTTTTGAATGGAAATATAACTGTACAGTCACTGAAAGACTAGTTAAATCAGACATGTCATGTTAGAGCAATAAAGTGAAAGGTAGCCAAAGTTTACTAACTGGTCGGGATGCACTTTTTTATCAGACTGGTTTACATTTCGTGTTATCATACTGGTCTACAGCAATAAACTGACAGGTAGCAAAAGTTAACTAATTGGTTGGTATGTACTTTTAAATAACGAGACTTTTCAGTAATAGTGAACATGTTCGTTGTCTTGTTTACAAGCATTTTGAATGCAAAAGCTTTTGCGAGGATAGAAGCAGGAACAGTATTGTATATTCTGAGAATTACCTTAATGGAACATAGCGTAGAACATATTATTATATTGCTCCGTTAACTTTGTTTAAATTAACGCTGAATGAAAATTGGAAGGTATATGAAATGTAATAAATCCTGATAAAAAATATGTTTGTATGTGTGATATGTTTTTGTTTCTTTTTAAGTCATAAATGATACACTGGAAATGAGAAAGAGTTACTAAAGTGTAATGCACAAACCAGATAGTCAAGTATTTGCTTTACACGAACCTAGAATATAGATTTATTCTGTCTCTGTTATAAAGTCTGTAAAGTTTATTTGCATCTCCCATTTAAAAAATGTTTACATGAAAACTTTGTTCCTAGGTCCGCTGTGATACGTAGTATCACAGTTTTTCTTGTATATACATGGATTGGCAACTTCTAAAAATCGATAAAACGATATATGCAAAGAAGTTTGATAACGCGCATTTATTAGACATTGCTTAAATAAAGAAAGGCGAATGCGATATTTGATTGACACAATCGCCGTGTATCTTTTTATGCCCTCTTCGAAGAAGATGGGTATATTAGTTTGCAGATGTCGGTCGGTTGGCGTCTACCCACAGGTTTCCGGATGATAACTCAAGAACGCTTGGGCCTAGGATCCTGAAACTTGATATGGAGGTTGCTCATGACAAGGTGAGGACCCTTATTGTTTTTAGGTCAGTATGTCAAAGGTCAAGGTCACAGTGACCCGGAATAGTAAAACGGTCTTCGGATGACAACTTGAAAACTTAGCATCTTCAAACTTGATGCGGAGGTTTGTCATGACCCGCAGATGATCCTTATTGATCTTGAAGTTAGCAGGTCAAACTTCCAGGTCACGGTGACCCGTCTTTGTAAAACGTTCGAACGATAACTCAGTAATGATTGGGCCTAACATCTTGAAACTTGATGTGGAGGTTGGTCATAGCCGGTAGAGGACCCCTAATGATTAGTAGGTCAAAGGTCAAGGTCCTATAATTGTAGAATGGTTTCCGCTCAATAAATTCAGTTAGGAGTGACCAATTGCAATGAAATTTGGTTTGTAGGTAGTTTGCGGGGACAGGAAGCTTTGATTGCATTTGGGGTCACTAGGATCAAGGTCAATGTCACTGTTACTAAAAATAGAAAAATAGTTTCCGCTTAATAATTAACTTTCTTTTCGGTATCTATGCTGTTTGGGTTAACTCCACTTCTTTGGGGTAGAAAAAGGCACGGGGTTTTATAAACATTTGTGCGGGGAATATCTGGGCCACCGCACACCACAGAGTTTAAGATACCCCTTCTGTTTGTATCGATTGAAATGTCTCTTTAGGGACCCATTAACAATGGTCCTTAAAGTTTCAAATACTGACCGGTCTGCAAGGGATGTACGTCGACAAGGGATCTCAACAAAGATCACCCTTTCAACCCCACGGTCCAACAAAAAAGCCTCGATTCGCTTAACATCACTAATGACGCCTTGAGCAGAACATGACCGACTGTCAAGGTCATTACCCCCGATATGCACAAACACAATATCGGGCACAGTGACACGAAACAACGATTCTAGCATAGTACTAGATACGTCTCTGGCTTTAAGACCGCCCCTGCAGACCCAAACAGTGGGAATACCATTCAAACTGGTGGCAGATTCCTTCTTTGTCCGGAATTCTTTCAAACGCCGAACATAGGAATCACCAATAAACCCACAAGTAGGCATAATGGCAAAAGTAAAGAGTCACACTAAGCAACACAGTTAAATAACAAAAAAGTAGGTCAAGGTGACGACCGCTCACGACAAATAACAAACTCAGCTACAGAACAACAAACAAACAAGCCCGCCAATTAGTCCAAAACACAATCACACTCAACAGTATCAAACTAAAACAGAACAAAACAGAACAAAAGTTATACCAGCAATACAATACAAAAGTATTACTGGGCCAAAATCACAAAAACATAACAAATAGAAGCAAACTAACAAAAACGAACATTAGATCAACAATCTCAGCCTGGAACAACCTAACAACTATTTTTAGAAAGAAAACTCCCAACACAAGAACATTAAAACACATGATAATACATCTCAAAAACAATTAAAAGGGAAAACAGCAAAGTAGGATTTTTTTAGAATCAGTGTCTGAACAAGAAAACGTATACCCGACCTGAGAATTATAACTCTTACAACAGACTATAAAACCCATAAAAGGGTTAACAAACACCCAGGGACTACAAAAAATCAATTAGCACCCAAACTGAATGATAATTCAATTATAATGATGTAAAGTCAGGAACCCAAAATCTAGTCTGTAACCAAAACACAAGTTTGTTCACAAGAAAAAGCCTATCCAGTGCTAAATAACGGCAAGTGTCAAAGATAAAATGCCGCCCTATAATAACCAACAAAACCCTAGTCATTGTAGAATTAAAAGGTCAGGCCAGTACCTTAAACAATAAAAGAATTATAAGTACCATAACATACCCCATCAGGCAAATTCTGAGCGCGCACCTGTTCATAACTCCATCCGGTTCGTGCGCACTAAAATCAGAATTAGGTCAAAACTAACAAAAGAGGTCACAGACTAGCAGTAAAGGACTATTGCAACCCAATATAGTTAATTTTGATATAGGGCTCCCTTTTAGAGCACTATAGAAGTAAATACCACCAGTTTATTATTCAGTAAACACTCAACAGTTCACTATATGAGATTAAGTAAAAACATCTTTTGTTTATTTTTGTGGTAATTCTATAAGAACTGTTGAGTAATCTTGATAAGTCTGCAATATTTTATCTTTTTAATAAGAATCTAATACATTTAACAACTTGTAAATATTTTTTTACACATATTTTAACAATAATATGCTCTTAGCAATCAAACAGACCACCTTTAGACACTATCACCAAGAAATTCTTTTTATCTTTCATTAAATAGTGGTCGCATTCATTAAGTAATTCTTTCTTTCATCTTTTTAATTAAGTAAGAATAAAACATTTTTGACTACGCGAGAATTAATTTTTCAAAAACACAGCATTCTCTTCCTTCTATTTTTGTCCGAAGTCTCTCTTGCTCCACCTCTCTTAACCATCAAAGGCCAAGTTGATGGGGGCACCGGCTACACTACGCGTCCAAGCCTTGCTGACGTCGAGGGGCGGACTGAAGACTGGTTGAAGAAGAGGATCCGGTTGCCTTTGAAGGTCAAGCCAAATGACCAAGCACACGAGCGAGCAGATGGCGGAGTTTTTGCTGTGGCTGGCGTTGGTAAGAAACCCAACAGTCTGATGGCTTCCGGTGATACCTTGGCGTCCTTTTTCGGAGTCTGCTGGTCAAAATTTCAAGATAGGATACTCATATTTTTTCATTTAAAATAGCATGTTGTATAATTCAGTGCCCCATAAGGCTACCCCAAAGTCCACATTCTTATGTCCCATTTTTTGTGTTTTAATACTAACTGAACTGTACAACATGTAGAAAGTTTGATGAAACATAATGATTTTGTACATAAGAAAGGGGTAAATCATTATGTGAATTCATTCAGTTAAAGGTTAAGGTAGGACTAGGAAACTAGGTCATGCACAAGTAGGATCTCATTGGTCAACGTGGTGACCTACATTGTAAGAACCAATCAAAATAGAAGCATGTAAATAAGATTGCAATCTGCCAATCTTCTGATAAGATCTCCTATTTTCGACAACATATAGTTAGGTATTTAGATAGGGGCATGAACAGGAGAACATGCCGGGTCGTACCGACTATACCTCGTACGAGGATGGTGGACCCAATAAGCACAAATACAAACAAACAAACAAACAATATCTGGCACTTCGAGGTTAGCTACTGAAGAATAAGGTTTTGTCTTGCCAGCTAAATTCTGTTTACTGAGTTTGAAAGATAACAATAATATTAGTAATTATTAATGTATTTACCGAGAAGTCAGGTGGTGAAAGAGACACTTCATATATACTGTTTGTAGCATCTGGATTCTCTCTACCTCCCCCTCCCCCTCAAAAAAAAAATGAGGGTAAAAAAGATAAATAATTGGAGTGGGTTGGGGCAGCCGGCTCGCAGTATTCCTGTCTTTTCGGTATACATGTACATTCAATTTTCTTCACATGTGTTTTGTCTGAGATGGGGTTATTGTGACCGGGGTGTAGTAGAACTCTATTGAAGCAATCACTCCAGAATGTATTGTTTAATATTGAAGTTGGAAATTGCTAATAAATAATTTTTGATTGTACTGTTGAATAAATCGAGACGGTAGAGACGGTAGCACTTCGAGGTTAGCTACTGAAGAATAAGGTTTTGTCTTGCCAGCTAAGTTCCAAATGAGTTCTACAGATGATGTTCAATGGGAGCCGCCTAATATACAGTCAGGAGACAAACAATTTTCAGGCTGGATTGCATTGAGGAAATTTAGACTTCACAGACCACGCAGGGACGCGCAGAAAAACATTTTGTTGGACAATATTGAGACCAGGTTTGGGAATATTGCTTCTAATAAAATCCAAAGACAGTACGTTGAATTTTGAAATGAAGGTTTAAAACGTTAGTTTTCATTAAATACGGACAGAAAGCTTGAACTAAACCGATATAAAGTACATCACTAGCAACTGAAGTAGAACACATACATGTAACAAGAGATCACGGGTGGGATATAGTACGCGAATATACGGATGATACCTTGGCAGAAAACGATGCCGGTGTGGCTCGGCTACGGGGAGCGATTCAAGTGCAGAAAGGGCTCGCAAGAGTTACACAGATTCCCTAGGTCTGACAGGAGTCGATGTCTCGGCAAGGAGCTGCAGTCGGTCAATCAATGAAAGTTGAGTATACTTGTACCTCTGATATTTTGAATGTTTCTGAATATGAATTAAATATCGGTGCTAAATGAGAGATTTCTGTTAAAAACTGATGTTAAAATGAATGTAGGTTTTTTTTTTGACACAAGAAATCATATATCTCTATCTGTCATACTGCCTCAGCACCTCTCACGAGTATTATGGGCAGGGTGCACGCCGGGTGTCAATAAACATAAAATAAAAGCAAAATAAGATAACTTAGTTCTTACGGCTAGGATAATCAAGATTGTTAAAACTGTTAAACGTTGTAAAATAATAAAAGGTTAAACTAGAGTACTTTCATAGAAGATGTCATGGGTAACGGCTATAAAATTCCATTGAACTTGGTCAGAGTCGATATTTCTTAGCAATAATAGTTCAGCTTTAAAACTTTAATTGATAAGAAATGTGTACAAGAAATCTGCTCACAGTTTCTATGAATAGCGTAGGGAAAGAAAGATTGATTTTTGGATTTTATGCATATGTAAATTAAGGGCATAAAGAAGCTCTTAATTACTGTCAACAAGATAGTTTTATGTTGCAATTTGATCTAAAATCTGGTTATCATCATGTAAACATACTTTCAAATTCAAAAATACTTGGAATTTTCTTGGGTTTAAGTTGGAAAAGCAGTAACTTGCTACTTTTGAGAATAACCGAACACTCTTTCTGTACGTAGAAAAACGTTTTCGAAGTTCACTGTTTCAAGAGTGCTTTTGTGTACTTCAGATTATTACTGTAATCTGGGCGCGCTTTGCACGAAATTTCTGAACCGAGAGCGACTGCATACTGATGTTTATGTTTCGGGGGTTTGGTTGTTGAATCGTAAAAATGACAAAAGTTTATAAATTCTAAGGTACTGAATAAAATGTATGATTACTTATGCTTACCTATTGGAAAGGACTATAATTTTGACTTTTCTGTGTGCCTCTGGTCTGGGTCAGGGAAGAGTGATACTATTATCACTTGGAATGGTTTCGATAAAGGATAATTTTGCTTTTGGTGTGTTTAATATAGAAGGGTGTATTTAAAAGTATATATGTTTCGGCTTAGATTATCATATACATGCTAATTTTGAACAAGAGTTAATGATTTTGCCCTTTTCAAGAATATATGGAAATGTTTCGATTTGATTTAAAATCAGAGATATCATCATGTAAAAATACATTAAAATTTCAAAACTACTTGGGGATTTTCGTGGGTTAAAGATGGAAAAGCAGTAACGTGCTAGTTTTGAGAATTGCTGTGGGTAGACAAACTTTTCGAGGTTCATTGTTCAAGAATGCTTTTGTGTACTTCATATTATTATTGTAATTTAGGTTCGATTTGCATGAAATTCTGAACTGAGAGCACGACTGCATAATGGATGTTTATGTTTCGGGGGTTTGGTTGTTGAATTGTTAAAATGTCAAAGTTTATTTATGTATAGCGTGTTACTACTGGTATTTGTTATCAGAGAGGACTATAATTTAGAAACTTTTCCGCATGCCTCTGGTCTGGGTCAGGGAAGAGTGATACTATTATCACTTGGAATAGTTTCGGTAAAGGATAATTTTGCTTTTGGTGTGTTTTATATAGAGAGGTGTATCTAATTTAAATGCATATATGTTTCGGCGTAGATTATTGTATACATACTAATTTTGAACAAGAGTTAATGAGTTTGCCCTTTTCCAGAATTTATGGACATGTTTCAATTTTATTTAAAATCAGAGATATCATCGTGTAAAAATACATTAAAAATTTCAAAACTACTTGGGGATTTTCGTGGGTTAAAGATGGAAAAGCAGTAACGTGCTAGTTTGGAGAATAACCGCAAATTATTGCTATGGGTAGACAAACTTTTCGAAGTTCATTGTTCAAGAGTGCTTTTGTGTACTTCATATTATTATTGTAATTTAGGTTCGATTTGCATGAAATTCTGAACTGAGAGCACGTCAGCATAATGGATGTTTATGTTTCGGGGGTTTGGTTGTTGAATTGTTAAAATGTCAAAGTTTATTTATGTATAGCGTGTTACTACTGGTATTTGTTATCAGAGAGGACTATAATTTAGAAACTTTTCCGCATGCCTCTGGTCTGGGTCAGGGAAGAGTGATACTATTATCACTTAGAATGGTTTCGGGAAAGGATAATTTTGCTTTGGGTGTGTTTATATAGAAGGGTTAAAAACTTTATAATAATACAAATAATATAATAGAATCAAATATTATGATAATGTTCGGCGTAGATTATTGTATACATACTTATATTGAACATGAGCTCATGATTTTGCTCTTCTCCAGAATTTATGGACATGTTTCAAATTGATATAATATCATGTAAACATATATAAAATTTCAAAAATACTTGGGGGTTTTCTTGGGTTCAAGATGGAAAAGCAGTAACGTGCTAGGCTCCAAACTCTTGCTGTACGAAGTAAAACTTTTTCGAAGTTCACTGTTTCAAGAGTGCTTTTGTGTACTTCATATTGTAACTGTAATTTGGGCACGTTTATGTTTCGGGGTTTTGGTTGTTGAATCGTAAAATTGTCAACGTTTATAAATTCTAAGCTACTAAGTAAATGAATGTTTATTTATGCATAGCGTGTTAGAACTGGTATTCGTTTTTGGAAAGCACTATAATTTTGACTTTTATGTGTGCCTCTGGCCTGGGTCAGGGAAGAGTGATACTATTATCACTTGGTATGGTTTCGGTAAAGGATAATTTTGCTTTGGGGTGTTTTTATATAGAAGGGTGTATTTGAGAAGCATATATATGTTTCGGTGTAGATTATTGTATATATACATGTACTTATTTTGAACATGGGTTAATGATTCTGCTCTTTTTCAGAATTTATGGACAAATAAATCATGGATAGAAATACGTGATCTGGCTCAGACAAGTTCTTTGAAGGCAGCAGCGCTCAAGATACCGGATTTGGCTAAAGCCTCTAAAGCCAAGAATACTATTATAAAGTACGATGCATATTTTGTGAAGTTTATCAACTGATGTAACGAGCATAACCTAGAATCTTGCCAATCAAAGAATCTACCGTTTGTGTTTTTCTTAGTGATTTAATTCTACTAAACGTTTCAGATGCTGTGTAAGATGGGTATTTCTACAGTATAAACTGGACACACCACTTGTTGTGAAAACAGTTGGTTAAGTTAGTTTATGGAGGTAGTAAAAATATTCTATGAAAGTATATGTTCAGAAACTACCTGTGACAGTAGGCATGTTAAATCGTTTGGTAGATTTATATGAAAAAGATGATAGAAGTATGAACTTGAAATATTTGAGAACTTGTGTTATGTGTATTCTCGGTTTTTCAGGTTTTATGCACTTTACTGAGCTTAGTTCTTTTCAAATGAAGGATATCGAGCTTTTTTGAAGATTATATGTCAATTTTGATTAAGAAAAGCAAACTGATCAATTTAGAGCGGGTTCTAAGGTTTGCATTTCAAAACAGGTAATAAATTATGTCCCGTATCTTGGTTAAGGAAATATAGTATATATCGCTGAGTCAGGTCTTACTCTTAGTTCTTCAGAATTTATTTTCACAAGTGTTGGGTTTATGAAAAGTCGTAATAGGTATGTTCTAGCAAATACAAGTATTCCATTGTCTTGTACAAGAGCTAGAGAAGTATTATTGGATGCTTTGGTTTCCATTGGCGAAATTAAGAAAGATTTTGGATTGCATAGTCTCCGCAGTGGCGATGATTTTGTCACAGTGAACAATGGTGGTACTCTGTGAAAGTATACAGTATAGGCAGTATTTTTTGTACTGAGCGACTCATTTTATAAATTATTATTTTCCCTTCTGTTACTTAAGTTTTATTAATATTTGCTCGAAGCACTTAAACAAACATCTTTGTTAATTCGAGACGGTAGCAACCTATCCTACTTGTACAAACATATCTGTTGTTGTGTTGTTCTATATAAAGGGATATTTTAGAAAAGAAATCTTTTATTTTCGGACGAACGTAGTGAGGGAGAAAATAACATGAGTTAAGAGTGACCAATTGCAATGAAACTTGGTGTGTAGGTAGTTTGCATGTAGATGATGACATTTAAATATTTTTTCGTTTAAATTTTAATATTGTTTTAAGCAATAATTATTTTCGAAGGAGTGGGGGTGGTGGTCAAGGTCACTGCTACTAAAAATATATTTTTTATCGATTTTTTTTTATGATAAAATTGTCTAAGAAAACAATTTTTTAGGTCAAGGTCATTGATTTTTTTTTCAATTTTATTTTTAAGTTTTAAATTGTATTAAGTGTTACTTTAAATGGATTTTTTTAATTTATTTTTTTTATAATTGAATTGCTTAAAGCAAAACAAAAACAAAATTTAGGTCAAGGTCACAGCTACTAAAAATACTTTTTTCAATTTTTCTTTTAGTTTTTAATAGTGTCTTAGCCAAAAAAGATTTATAGGTCAAGGTCACTTCTTTAAAATAATTTTTTTTCGAGTTTTTTATTTTGTTTTAAGTTGTTTAAAACAAATGTCTTTGCCCAAGAACACACCTGAAACAGTCACGGTGACTTTTTCACACTAGGGTCAAAGTCAATGTTAAATTCAATATTGTTCTATGGAGATGACTGCTTTATTTTATTTTTTTATTTTATTTTTATTCTAGACTACAATTTCTAGAGATGTCGTTTTCACGAATTTCACACTGACTTTTACTTTAAAAACTGTTCCTTTCATGGTACAACTTTCGCATCAAGGGGGGCATACGTACTTCACAAACAGCTCTTGTTTTAAAGATACTTCTTGTCATTCAAATGAATTTACGTATCTGACAATTGTTTTATAAGGCGTTCATTGTGTTAAAATTTATCAGAATAGCATTTCGATTTCGTTCGCTGGTGACAAATTCCCATATATTCACAAATTTGCTAGAAATGAAATCCGTAAAAGTTTCATTTAACGAAATTGAAAATGATTTGAATATGATAACATTTGCAGAAAGAAATGAAAATTACAAACCATTGAGTATTGAAATTGCGAAAACACAATTAAAACTAATTTGTTTTAAGAAATTTTCCTCGATTCATTTCAAAATGACCGACAACAGACGGACGCGATTTGAATTTGCGAAATCTCGTCAAAGTCTCGTAGCTCGCGACAAAAAGGTTAAATTATGTAGGAAGGTACGAGAGTTGCCAATCCATGTGTATTTTGGTCCGTGTTAAAACAAAGTTAATGCAGCATAATTATAATATTTCTACTCTATGTACTATTCAAGTGATTCTTAGAATATACAATGCTATTCCTACCTCTATCCTCACAAAGTCGTTTGCAGTCAAAATGTTTGTAAACAAACCAACGCACATTTTCACGACTACTGACCAGTCTCGATATTTAAAAGTGCATCCCCACCAATTGGTTAACTTTGGCTACTTATCAGTTTATTGCTGTAAACCAGTCTGATAACATTAAATGTAAACCAGTCTGATAAAAATAGAAAGTGCATCCCGACCATTTAGTTATCTTTGGCTTTCTGTCAGTTTAATGCTGTAAACTAATCAGATAACATGAAATGTAAATCACTCTGAAAAAAATAAAATGTCAGTGACTGTACAGTGATACTTCCATTCAAAAACAAAATGACATTCTAAATAAAAAAAACTCGAGTCATAGTGAAAAAATCCGATGCCGCAAGATAACGGCATATTTGACCGATATCGGTGTTTTTACTGGCCGAAAAAAATCACTGCATTTCAAACGTTTACATAAGCATAAAATGATTTGATGTTTACATGGATAAAAGATGAAATTTTTGACTATTTTAAAGCTTCACAATGAACAGTGGTTTTAATCGACTCTTCATCGTACTTTCTTTATGCGATTTTCATTCATTTTATAACATTGTGGTTCAAAGAACTATACACTACTTCACTTACATGTTACATTTTCGAACCCCGTATTAAATACAGCAGGTCGTTTCTGTGGCCCGTAATAAGCAAATAAACAACTGACAAATAGCAATAAGCCATTGGCAAATAGCAATTGGCAAATAGCAATTAGCCATTGGCAAATGAAAATAAGCAATCGGCAAATAGTAAAAAGCAATTGGCAAATAGCAATTAACAATTGGCCTATGACAATAAGTTATAACAATTTGCAATAAGCAATCTGCAAAAGATTTTCGGAATATGATCGTAAAACTGGCGGACTTACGATAGATTTTTCATCTCCGTGTAAACATTTTCACATGGTAAGTACTATTACATGAATATTTCTGGCGAATAATTACGCCGGTTTGGCTCTATGATATATATTAATTATTTGCTTCACCCGGTTTTTTATTTCTAGTTCGTAGGTAGGGGAATAAAAAAGTTACCGAAACAAAACCTTTTACAGGCCGTTTGTTTACACATGTGACAAGGCGAATTTTCTTGCTTGCAGTGTGCTTTTCTACTACTAAACGTGGTATTTGAAGGCTGACATGATCTAAAATGTTAGCGAAACACGACTGCTTCATTTCTTGACGCTTTCCCTCATACTATAAATACTTTATGGCCGATAAATTCGACTTCAATACCGATTTTGGCAGCTGACTCTTACTTCAAACACTTTTTGTGTGCTGTCCTCAACTACCCACAAATACTCCTTTCTGCAGTTTTAAATTGAACAACACTTAATTATTTGTCATTCTCAATCATGTTTACCATACTGCGCATTTCTAAGAGATGTACAATACCAGTGAAACCAAAATTACGTGAAAAGAGGACATACTATAGCCTGGTCGCCGGTATCCGCGACCCATAAGACCGGTACAAGGCTCACGGACTGTGTCGTACTGGTGCGATCAATTCAATTTATAACAATACAGATAAATATTTTTTATTGTGGAATTCTTTGCTACAAACTTCACATTTGTAATCGTATGACCCATGGCTAAAGACGTGGTATCTTAACCCTGAATTGCTTTTGAACTTTTTGACGCAAATACCACAACTCATTTCCGGCCATCTCCTCTCCAGATTCCGAGGATACCATTATCTGAAACAAGATGGTATAGATATATATTTTTGTTGTTTTCATTTTTACCAGGGAAATAAAACCCTTTAATGGTAATATAGTTGTCAAATGACTCAAATTATCGAAATTCAAACTCTCTAATGATAATTAGGAGAAAGAAGTTAAATGATCTTGGGGCTGAATGAGATAACCCTTTGCAAATTTTAATGTTTAATTTGATGGCTATATAACTAGCAAAACGATTATTTTTATATCGAAATAACCATTTCTGGTACCTTCGAATAACGCATTCACGTTATGCAAATTGCTCATCTGCTTCTTCACTAAACGCAAACCAAAGGGTAAGACATGCCTTATTCAATCCCGTTCACTCCGACTGTAAAATGAACAGCTTTAACTTCCCATCCCATAGTGTCCTTTTAACACATTTTGTGTTGATGGGAGAGTTCACCACCCGTGTATTTATTCATGTCTTTGATTTAAATCACGTACCTTACTAAACATTTATCAGACTTTATTTAAATTTGCCAACAAATGTACAAAGCTATTAATCAAAATTCTTTCAATCCAGGTTATAGAATACATGTGTAAGTCTATGTTTGTGTTAGTGTATGAATGTAACCTTTTATTACAGTGTAAATTTGTACTTCTGCTGCTGCTGCACTCAGTTTTTTTATTTATCATCATTATTATTATTATTATTATTATCATCATTATTATTATTATTATTATTATTATTATTATTATTATTATTATAAGTAGTAGTAGTAGTAGTAGTAGTAGTAGTAGCAGCAGCAGTAGCAGCAGCAGTAGCAGCAGCAGTAGCAGTAGCAGCAGCAGCAGCAGCAGCAGTAGCGGCAGAAGCAGCAGTAGTAGTAGTAGTAGTTATTGCAATATATACAATATCAAAAAGGTCAATATGTGTAAAAACATATAAAGCAAAAGCGTTATCAATATTATAAAAATGCAGTGAATAACAATACAGTATGTATAGGTCAAATTCACTATCATTTCACGGTTGATTATTTCACCGAAGTCGTGGAGGAGAAGATAAAGAAAAGATAAATGCATGACACAATATAACATTAATATATTTCTGTGTTGAAACGTACAGAAGGAAACATAATTATACCAATGATTTCTGTTTTCCAAACATTTGGGATATCAAATTGGATCGGCACACATTATAGTGGTAGAAATGCACACTTCAAGCAAGAAAATTCGCCTTGTCACATGTATAAACAAACGACCTGTCAAAGGTTTTGTTTCAATAACTTTTTTATTCCTATACCTACGAACTTGAAATAAAAACCGAGTGAAGCATATAAACAGTAGAGACGAATCGGCGTAATCATTTGCCAAAATATTCATTTAATAGTACTTACCAGGTTAAAATGCTTACACGGAGATGGAAAATTTACCGTAATACCGCCATTTTTACGATCATACACCGAAAATCTCGCTTAAAGTGAATCGGCAACCGCTTAACGTCCCACCCCCTGAAATGGCAATTAGCAATTGGTATGTTCCAACCGGCATATCATACTAAACTATTTGAGAAAACAGTTTAGTTAAATTTTACATTCATTTCTTGGGTCTCTTTTAAGACTAGAGGTGGATAGAAAAAAAAACAACAATATGTGACGGTTTTATTTTGCCTTTTTGTTATTGTGTGAAAATATCTTTAAAAAAGTTAATCTTCTAATATGGAATTACTTAAGGATTTTGTAGAACTAACCTTATTTTATCTAAATTTCGGTAGATTTATTTCTTGGTGTTTTTGTGTCTGTCTGTGATTTAAACTTCCTCTTTCTCTTTTAAAAGTGATAATGAAGGGAGAAAATATCATGTGATAAATAAATGATAGTCTAGATAGATAGAGATAGATAGATTTATTTTAGTATATCACAGATGTACAAACATGGTTAAAACAAACTTGATGCATACATATACTGAATATTAGATGTATACACAAGTTTATAAACCATGATATGCACATCAATACCAAGGATAACACAATAGGGGGACGTTATTCTCCCTTATTTCCATTGTGGTCCTTGATATTGATGGCACACCACGGAAAGGCACGATTATTTTCTTAAAATGAATCAATGGTATCACATTTGTATAATATCACAGACCTAGGTTATTACAACATCATTTTATGCATGAGATCAAAGAACTGTATGTCAAACTTTTTTAGTCATATGAGCATCAATAAGTTTTATGACACTAAAATCACTGACTAGATTAAAAAGTGATATACCAAATATACCTATCCAAGCATTACACTAAAATGCAAAAGGATCGTTAAGAATGATAAGACACTAAAACACAAATACTAAGAGATCGTTAAGAATAATAGGACACAATTTTAAAACTAGGACAAAAAATATGTTTGATGGCTTCCTTAAAATGCTTAAAAACTGTAATATTACGTATCAACTGTGGCAAGTTATTCAAAAGGACACAGGCTCACCAGACAGGCTTTGGTCCAAAGTGACGCCAAGATATTTAACTGAATGGATAGCATCAATAATCTTGCCATTACATAATATTTCCATACCGGATTGAGACCTTATTTTAGGTTTTGAGCCAAACAAAATGGACTCTGTTTTGCCTAAATGCAAAGTCTCCCTTTAACAACATTATACCATTTATATACATGTACTTGCGATTCTCATACCTGATTAATGGAAATGAAAATAGTTTTTTTGCGCATGCCTGCTTGATGCGAATTCTCATACGACAGCGGTATCATTCAACTCCAAATCATGGACCTATATACATATGTGCACAGGTCTAACCTAAAGTGAAATGCTGCAAGAACATAACTTTAAAACTGTATATGAACTCTAAGTCACTTTAAAAGTAAATTTACAAAATTCCAGTTGCAAGAGACATTAAATCCGAAAGGGATAGTAGATTGCAGCAATTAGATAGAAAGAAAATGGAGATACATGTACATGAATTGATCTTAGCGCAGGAAAATACACAGAATCAATTACAAAAAGATGAAGAAAGGAGAATAATGGAGTAAGATGTTGGACATGCTGATTGGAAGAGAAAGGGATGTAGATGACAGAGAAAGGAGACTGAAAGAAAATGAGAATGAAATACTTTTGAGATACGAAAAAATTCAAACACTGGAAAGACGAGATGATAAAATCCGGAGAAGAACAAATTGTTCAGTTGAAAACTATAGAAAAAGATATAGCGGGTAAAAGTGAAGCATTGCAGAAGAGAGAATCGGACCTTAGGAAAAGGGAAAAAAAATATTTCGGAACTTCAGTATATACTAGTCCCAGAAGTTAAGAGAGAGACTATCGTTCAACAAACACCTGATATTAGTCCATTTTCTGGTGATGAAATGAAGCCAAAGAACGAGGTTACACTGAATGAGTGAAAATTTGAAATAAGATGCTTAATTGCTACAAAGTTATACCCTGAAAATATGATAGCTCAAGCTGTTAGAAGGTCTTTCAAAGGTCAAGCAAAGAAAGTTCTTAGGTCCAAATGCCAGATCTGAAGATATAATAGAAAAGACAGAAGACATATTCGGAGACATGTCTAGTAAGGAGATCATGTTCATGGAATTTTATACTGCTACGCAAAACCCCAAAGAGCAGATTGAAGAAATACTACTTAAAGGTCCACTTCTAAGCGAAAATTAAGTGACAGTTATTTCAATGGCAAGTACATTACCTTATGCAAGACACTAAATAATGAAAGATTGTCAGGTTAAAATTTACAGAAAGTGTTTGGAACACGAAGAAAAGTATGTGTATTTTATTTAAATCTCAGTGATTTGACAAAATGACTACCCAGGTCTTTTTAACTTTCTTCATAATGCATAGAAAAATAAGTGTACATGTACTGTGGTTTATTTAGAATTTCTACATACCAACTTTCATTTTTTATTAAAAATAACTGATTTCTGTGTTTTTAAAGTATATCTGAATTTTCACTTTCCTTAGTATTGGACCTTTAAAGCATCGGCAAAGAACTCCAGAGGAGCGAAATGAAATGCTCAAAGACAAATTCTGGCTTTCACTTTATAACAAGGACATTAAAATGCTATACGCATGTCCTTAGAGAGTACCGGCAGTTTTGAAATCCTTAGACAAAAGGCAAGGGCGGAAGAACACGAAACTAAATTAAACGCCAATCAAGCTGAAGAGACACTAAGGAGAAAGATTTCACAAAGGGTGTAGGTAAGCAAACGGAAATGCTTGAGACAATGATGAAACAAATGGTCGAAATAAACAAAATGGTTGAAAATAATAAGAAAGAAAATGAAAGAAAGTCACAAACTGAGAGCGGCTACAAAAGAGATGATGGGTATAATAGGTTGAAAGGTTCAAGGTATAATGACAGAAGGTATAATGACAAAAGAGGCAATGCAGATGGTCCAAAATACGGTTATGAGTCTTGAAATCGTAAACAAAATGGACGAAGACCTGAATCGGATAAGAAACAAGAAGAAAAGACTGAAGATAAGAAAGAGAAACAGGGCACAACAGAAGCATAGATGAAAAAAGTGACCCACAAGATGTTCAAATGAAGTCCAGATTAATAGGAAAGGCAAACGAATATAATAATATAATTGAAGATTCTGAGCTAAAGGCATTGATTGATACTGGTAGCATGATAAGCACACTATCAGAGGAATACACACGGTTGCATCTTCCTCTGGACTGGGCGGAATTCTTTATCAGCACCAGGATGGCAAAGACAGGGTAATCGCTTATGCGAGTAGGAGTCTCAAACCAGCAAAGCGTAATTATCCTGCTCACAAGCTTGAATTTCTCGCCCTAAAGTGGGCGGTTTCAGAGAAATTCCACGATTACCTGTATGGGACGAGATTTGAAGTAAGCTCCTCCGCTAAGCTTGATGCTACTAGCCACCGCTGGCGCCTTAGCAAGTTATAATTGTGTGGGGAAATACAGACCAGGGTCAAAGAATACAGATGCCCAACAGCCTATCTCGTATTCAAGAAAGGGATAACCTTGTAACAGTCTCAAAAGACGTTGTTAAAGCGGTTATGCATTCGGCTCTCACTGAAGGAATATCTTTGAATGATTCACTTTCTCTACCCGACAGTGCAAATTCTCAAAGACAACCCGAGTCGATTCCGGATGATTTTTGAACAGCCATAGTTTGTCGTCGAAAGTTTGCAAAAAGGCTCAGAGGCAGGACCAAGTGATAAAACGATTATTGACAATCTTCAAAATGATACCAAACTGGCTAAGCCAGATGGGCCCTTGATGCAGAGATGCATATTTAAGAGATTGGTCAAAACTGATACTGAAAGACGGAGTCCTTAATCGAAAATCACGGGTCGATAGCCACGACAGACTACAGTTAGTCTAACCGACGTATTTAAGGCTCTGCACATTGACTTGGGTCACTAGAATCGATATCGTACAACATCGCTATTCAAAGAGAGATTTTATTTCCTTGGTCTTGACAATTATGTGGCGGACAAAGACAGGAGCTGTGGAAAGTGTATTAGGAGGAAAGATCTGGCTTTGGGGAGGCTGCGTTTTTGGTACGTGGCGTTCCCTGTTTGATATTATTTTTGTTTTTTTGTTCTAAAGAGGCACTAGTTCCCATAGAGTCAACGGCACCCATGCAAGTTGTTTGTTTGGATTTTCTGTCGCTGAAAAGGAGTAAAGGAGGCTTTGAGGATGTTCTGGTCATGACGGACCACTTTAGTCGTTATGCCCAGGCATATCTCACTAGAAACCAGACAGTCAGGACAACAGCAAACATTCTTTTTGAGAATTGCATCCTCCATTATGGTTTCCCGCAGTCAATCCATAGTGACCAGGGGCCGAACTTCGAGTCTCATCTGATTAAGGAATTGTGTAACATAGCTGGCGTTAAGAAGACAAGGAGACAAGGACCATGCCATATCACGACATGGGCAACAGTAAGGTCGAACGCTTTAATCAAACGTTACTCAAGATGCTTGGCACCCTAAAGGAGTATCAAACGTCCGGTTGGAAGGCGCATGTACCAACTCTTGTCCATGCATAAAATGTTCGGGATGCATTCAAAACTGGTGGTTGATGCTTTTCTAGGGCTACCTGCTGACGATCTTTCAGCTGCAACACAAACGGAGTACGTAGTTAAACTGCGCGAAACTCGCCTAAGAGAAGGTCCGTGACACAGAGAAGTTAACAGGACGAACCAATAAGGTGGCTTATAATGAGACGGCTCGGAGTTCCGTCCTGCATCCAGGAGATGTTTTGCTCGTTGGCAATTTGTTAATCAGAGGGAGACAGAAGTTGTCGGATCGTTGGGAGCAACATCCTTACGTAGTTGTACGCAAAGTACATAACGATATACATGTGTATGAGGTAAGAAGGAAAGGGGCTCGGTATAAGAAATCTCGGATTCTACACCGAAATCTCCTTCTTCCCTTCGTGTCTATTTCAGATGGCTACGATCCTGTTGACCACAAGTCTTCTGTTGACTCTTCTGACTCTTTGCAGAATCACAGAAAAGACACTTCTGCAGCAAGAACTTCTGAGAAGACCAATGGTACGCCTTCGTCTCAACTGCATTCTAGCAGTCGTTAGAAGTACGTGATACCTGCAAGGAGGACAGAACAGGAAATAGGAGCACAGAGACCGAAACGAAATATTCAAAAACCGCGTTTGATGACCAGTGGCGATTTCGTTACTTAATTAAAGGATGCAGCAGTGACAGATCAGAACAACTTATTTTTAGTCTTTCGTTATAGTCGTTTCGTGTTTGTGAAGGTACCTATGAATTGTGTAAAATGCTAGAATGACTACAATATACTTATTTTGTATTCATAGGTTCTTGGAACACATTACAAAGTTAGACGTATTTACCTTACAGTACTTACCTTGGATAAGTTGAGGATTGTTAGTACTTACCTGTAAATGTTATTGGTTAAACCTGTTCTTCTATGTAGTTGTATACATTTGCACTAACGGATTTTTATGTAGTCCGACGATATATAGGACGATGTAAGATGTCCGCATGGTTAAGTTTTTTTCAGAAACAGCTACTTAAACGAACCACTTGTTGAATCATGCATTGTATTCTGTTTTAGTAGTGCTAAACTCTATTGTAAAGGATGCTTATACTTACCTATGGTTTGATAGTAGTGTATTTGATGCACTAATCAGATATTGAACTCCTTGTCTTAATACTTGCTTCAGGTAGCACGGCAGTTATACTTACCTCATTTATACTTACCTTGAAGAAGTTGATCCTTTTCCCTTGGTTTGTTATCGGGAAGTTACAGCTCAGGTCTCTGATAGCAGTACCCATCGGTTTTAGGGTAACTCATTGTATTTTGAAATATGTTGACCTCAGTTGTGATATGTAGTTTACTCTTATCCTGTTTTTATGCCTTACCAACATGTACACTTTGTATTTAATCTAGATCTAGGAGGTAAATGTCGGGGACGACATTTCAACAAGCGGGGGGGGGGGGGGTCATAGAGTACGTACGCTACCGTATTGTAGGCGATAAACGCTTACAGATTTATAGTTGTTATTTTGAATTTAGTTGTTGTACACCTGCGTCAAATAAAATATAATAAAATCGTTTGTCATCTTATTTTTATATGGATACCCTTGACATTTCAGTGCATAGTTAATTTAACTGTGTCTGTTTATAAATCCTTTCATGCAACATCCTATACGCATTATTTACCGTTATACTTATATACACATGTTCCCGTCCTTAGTTGCACTAACATCTAACCCGTGTGTTTCTGTTATGATAATCGAGATTGTGTCTGAATGCTTGATTGCACTTTTTCATCTCGATATCGTAATAGAAACATACATTATTACATGTTAAAATAAAAGTTTTATCTATGATAAATAACTTAGTTTCAGATTAGAACTTTTGACTTATATCAATTAGAAGTGTAATAGCGTACATAAATTAGTTGAATATTTTTGATAGAAGAAGCTTTTGTCATTTATTAATAAGTTAGATGTCAAAATAAGATAAGAGTGTACATGTATGTTAATAATCTGTCTTACCAGTGTTTTGTATATTTACGTTGTAATTGTTAATTATTTGATTGCACTTTTTCATCTCGATATCGTAATAGGAATATATACATTACATGTTAAGATAAAAGTTTTATCTATGATAAATGACTTTGTTTCAGTTTTGTGTTGAGTATCGCCACCCAAAGAACCCACATCTACGTATACAAATATTTGGGTGAAGGGATTTGAGCCAGCCTTCGGGCATACAAAGAAAGACCCTTTGTCATAATCGTTCAGGAACGAGAAGGTTTGCAATCGAATAACAATTTGATTTGAAAATGAAACTACAAATTCTTATATCGAGCTCGTTAATTCCGTAAATACCCTTACTTGTCCGTGATCTGCAGATGATTATCTTCCGTAATCAGCGCAAGTTGACATTAACAGCGCTTTAATTTCTAAAATTTCTAAAACCAGAGCCCGTGATAAAAATTGTGTAATCGAGCCTGTAGGCTATAGACTTCTCTGCAATCGTTTGAAGATGTCTTTACTGTTTTATTTGTAACATGATCTTGTCGTATGCTACATTCAAACAACAGCTTGATGTGGTCTATCTTGCAATACTTTCTCGTAGCGCATTTTTTCAGTTGTTATTAGCACATATCACAGTTAAATTGTCCAATTGAAATGTGGTATGCTAACTATGGACTTAGGGCTTACAGCCCCAGATCAAAAACCATAAGACTAATAATCTCAGATATATAAAAGCAGAAATCCAAAAAGAACAACGAAAAGCCTATTGGAACTGTGTTGAGAAAATAATCTTTGATATTCCAATCTCTTATCAAGACAACCAGAAATTTAACAAACAGCCCAAAATCTTATTTATATACATGTGTATATAAAAGCGCAGGAAACAGTAATTTCCACTCCGTGAAAATGGTGTTCTAAAATCAAACACAAATGCAAAAGCAAATATCCTAAACGAGCAATTTCGAAAAGCATTCACACCAGTATCCTCACAACAAATACCAAATAAAGACCAGAGCCCTCATCAAAAAATGCAATAATTCACATCAGTCAAAATGGTATCATCAAACTACTATCTAATATTAACCTTAATAAAGCTGTGAGCCCAAATAGTGTTCATAGAAAAAACAATAAAAGAAGGTAAGGATAATATATCCAGAATCATTACAGTCTCTTGCCCCAAGTAAAATTCCTTCAGATTGGAAAAACGCCAATGTGTGTACTGTCTTTATAATGGGAGATAATCACGACTCCATTAACTACAGGCAAATTTCCTTGACATGTGTATGCTGTAAAATACTGGAACAAGTCATTTCTGGTAATATAATAATGGAAAGTAAGAACATTCTTTATGATTTACAGCATGGTTTTAGATTTTAACTTTCATGTGAAACTCAGTATACAGCATTTGACAAAGTACGTCACAAACATCTACTGGATATATTGAAATGCTATGGTATAAAATGTAATGCTCTTAAAAACTGGATTTCTTATTTTCTTTATGATAGAACCAGACAGTTGTCCTGGAAGGTGAATGTCAGAGAAGGTGTCTGTAACCTCAATTGTCCTCAAGGGCACTGTTCTTGGTCCAATCCTCTTTCTGATCTATATAAATGATTTTGCAGATTATATACAACATGGCACTTTATAGCAATTTTGCTGACGATAGCAAAATATAGAGAGAACTTAAAAGTTTAACTGATGCTTAACTTATTCCGTCTGATCTGAAAGCTGCTGGTAAATGGAAGCAAGGTTGGTTAATGCACTTCCATCCTGATAAATTAACAGCCTTAAGATAACACAGAAAAAGAATCTCATTAAGTTCTACTATAAATTACATGATCATGTCTTATAAAAAGTAGACATTAACACAATGACCCACAAAGCAAATCAGTCACTCAGTTCCCTCCGCATGAACTTGAAAATCATTTTTTTTTAAGTGAAAGAACATGCATTTAAAGCTTATTAAGACCTATATTGTAATATTATTCCACAGTTTGGGATGCATACACCAAAAGTCAAATAAATCAAATCGAAAAAGAGCCACAAGATTTGTCACTAATCACTACCAGCTCAGTTTCAAGTATGTTAAATAATCTAAACTGGCGATCATTAGAGATTAGACAAACAAGAGATCGACTGTTAACGTTTTACAAAATTATACGTCATACTGTCGCAATATATCCCGAGAACCACTTATTAGTACCAGCAGATTCCAGAACAAGGCATAAAACATATACAGCTTCAGACATATTTGAATATCCAAAGATTCTTATAAATACTGTTTTTATTCCAGATCAGTAGGTCAGCGGAACATGTGGCCCTCTATCGAACACAAAGCAGCCACAGTTGACTCCTTCAACGCCATTGTCACTGTGCATGTTCTTGTCACTGTCATCAGTTATTAGACAGCAACCAATGTACAAAGTAAATCGTTCGCATAGTGTACATTCAGTATGTACCGCCTCGATAGCCTAGTGGTAGAGCGTTCGCTTCGAGTGCGGGAGATCTTGGGTTCGCTCCCTGGCCGCGTCATACCAAAGACGTAAATCAAAGGACTGAAAGTACTGAAGGATCGATTGTCTCTGAACAACACAGTCTGCACACATACATGTATAAGTATCAGGACAACACAGACTGTACACATACATGTGTAAATATCAGGACAACCCTTACACGAGTAAAGTTATAAACTGGAGACACAACTGTCCACAAATGTTGAGCTTTTACTTTTGAGATAGGAACCCATGTGTTTACCTTTTGCATTCAGTGACTATGCTCAAATACCCTATGAAGTATCATAGCTGTGGATGGTAACTGAGAAGTTGATTTTGACAAAACTGAACTGAAAATTCATAGTTTGAACAACTTTTAATGTCATTCAAAAGTAATGGGATATGCCCATAGCGTTGATTGCATTGTGCCAATTGATTGATTTGGATTTAACGTCGCACTCAACAGATAAGGTCGTATGGCAACTTCCAGCTTTCATGGAGGAGGAAGACCCTGGGTGCCAATTCGGGCTTTATTTCAGTCACGAGAGGGCACCTGGGTAGAACTTAGATAGCTTCCAGACATAAAAGAATCCGACCCAAGTAGGGCACGAACCTACAACGGTGAGGGACATGTGATCATCAGTCAGTGACCTCAACCACTCGGCCACAGCGGCCATTGTATGATGCCAAGCAATTGTCTGAAGTTTCAAGGCTTCAATGGTTACCGAGAAAATGAATTTTACAAAGCTTAACCAGATTTAAGACGACAGTGTCGACTGACGTCAAGAAGGTTATGATAATGGCTCTTCTGTTTTTCATAGAAAAGCTAAAAATTGATAAATCAATCTTTTGTTATAAATTGATTCAGTATATACCTATTGTAGAACAAGTACTTGCTGCTTACATTAACTATCCCGATGAGTGCTTCCAAAATACTGCGAATTGCAATATACAGGGTCTGTTGCGCACCCTTAGTCATTACCAGCCTCTCTACCATGCTGTTTTAAATTTAAATAACTTGTCTGAAACAACAACTGAATGTTTTAATAGCAGGCTATTGTCTTTTATATTAAACATATATTAGAATTTAGTAGTATTTCGTAACAAGTAATGAAAATGATAATAATAATAATAATAATAATTATAATAATAATAAAAATAATAATGATGATGATGATAATGATGTTGCTGCTGATGTTGATGATGATAACGATGATGGTGATGATGATGATTAATGTATGTATGAATGTACCCGCCAAAATTAAGTGTAGCAAAAGAATCATGGTAAAGTTTGAAAGTTTTAGTTACAATACAATACAATACAATACAATAAATCCTATTTGTATTTATATTCTTTGTTTGTATTTATATTCTGCTGTTCTTTGTAAATGACAGCATGATCTAGAGAAATGCATTTGATTTTCCTTTTAAATTGTTGCATTTCTGTCTACATTTAAAAATGGTATTTAAGACATGTAGATCTGTGTGATTTCTTCCAGTTATTCGTACCCAGGTACGAACCGACTTCGGTAAAATTCAAAAAAGACATCTACAGGTGCCTCTGTAAAGTTAATTTGCTGATAAGTAATACCTAAACGCGTATTTTAGACTAGTGTTTCAGCCGCTATAGTGCGGCATATCTTTAAAGATACCCTTTTGATGATAGAGGTGTTGGCAAGTTACAGAAACATCGTTTTTTTTATGTTGAATTCTGAGTTTTGTAATTGAAAATTCAAAAGTACCTAGTGGTTCCATAATGTATTACGATGTTCCGATAGTTTATGATCACAAAAAAATATCGGATAAAAGACTTTAAATTATTCGGCCTGACTTGTTGTCTTTCAGTGTCTTCGGTCTGACTAGTTGTGATCTAAACCGCATAGGAAAATAGTTTTATACAGAACAGATACCTCGTTGAGTTTTTAATTACAAATTATAAAAATAAACAATAGAATAATATTATGCTATTCTGAAATATTTTGAAATTATTTAGATCTGTTACTACATATTTTTTTAAAACAGAAGACAGTATAATGCGTAACAACTGAATAAATGGAACTACTTGTTTGTATGTTGTGCGTTCGGCCGTAAGGAAGCTATACTCTGTTTACATTGGACCGATTGAAAAACAATCGATCCAAAAATGGTGCCATTAGCTTCCTTGCTTGGCGCTCAGCATTAAAAGGGAAACTGGCTTCTCTTCTCTCATACCCTCACGGCAATGGATATCGTCAGGAATGAGGTACCGATAGTGATTGATATAAGTTGTTTAACTTGTTTCACAATCGACCTAAAATAAATTAGTATAAGCTAGTATGTACAAACATCTCTTAACAACTTTTTAAGCAGCGCCTGCACATAATCTTCAAAGTCTTGAATGAGTGCATTTATAAGAAGAAGAGGAACGTCTATATCTAAAGAGTCTTTAAAAGACATAAATTACTGAATCACGTACTTTTTACTGTTCTAAAATTCTAAATTCTATCTTTTGTTGCGGGTCGCAGCAACGGCCCGCTATATCTAATATGTGGTTGGAAAATGTAATATGTAGGTAAAGTAGTGTATAGTTCTTTGAACAAAATGTTATGAAATTAATGAAAATCGCCTAGGAAGGTACAATAAAGAATGGGCTAAACCACTGTTCATTGTGTAGCTTTAAAATTGTCAAAAAGTTGATATTTCTATCTTTTATCCATGTAAACGTCAAATTATTTTATATGCTTATGTAACGTTTAATAAGTAGTGGAAAGTTTTTATTGTTCGACAAGTATATAAAACCGATATCGGTCAATATACCGGTATTTTCCGGTATCGGGTAAAGTGGGTCCATTACGTTACTATGACTCGATTTTTATGATTTAAAATTTACAATCATGCTTCAGTTTGTTTTTGAATGAACGTATCACTGTACAGTCACTAACAGTCTATTTTAATCAGAAATGACATGTTAGAGCAATAAAGTGACAGGTAGCCAAAGTTTACTAACTGGCTGGGATGCACTTTCCATTTTTATTAGACTGGTTTACATTTCAAATTATCAGACTGGTCTATCTATCTATCTATCTTGTTATACTGCCTCACACCTCTCACGAGTATTATGGGCAGGGTGCACGCCGGGTGTTAATAAAAGATAAAACTACTGCAAGATATCTCCTACAGTCAAGAGAAACAAGACGGTTAAAACTGTTAAAATAGTAAAAGAGTAAAAGGGTTAAAAACAACTGTTGTATGACTAATAATTGATTTGGGCCACTGCCTGCTTGAATGATTCAAGATCAGGCAGGATCGCAATATGTGTGGGTAATCTATTCCACAGGACTGTGGTATGGGGAAAAAAAGAGTACTTAAAGAAGTCCGAATTTGCATGGGTTTGGCGGAGACTAAAGGGGTGCATATGTCTTGTTAACCTGTTTGGGACTTCTAGGTAACTGGGCAGGGAGATTGCTACAAGATTGTAGTATATTTTGTAAAACATAACCAATTTGGAGGCTTGACGCCTGTTCTCAAGGGTGCTCCATCCAAGGGTGTTCTGCAGGTCTGTCACACTGGTATCTCTGGAATAATCATTTTTTACCCATCTGATTGTGCGTCGCTGGACCATCTCCAGCTTGTGAATATTAACCTGGGTGTGTGGTGACCATACAGATGATGCATACTCTAGTTGTGGTCTGACTAATGTTTTGTAAGAGAGTGATTTGATATTTTCATGTTTTGTTTTAATGTTATGTTTGAGAAAGCCTAGTGTTCTGTTTGCATTTGTTGTTGTTCTTGAGATGTGTGTATTCCAGCTGAGATCTTGGCTGATGTCTACACCAATGTTTTTTGCATCCTTAGCTGGTGAGAGTGTTTGACCATGAAGCTTATATGGGAACTGGATAGGTTTTCTACTACGTGTGATATGGAGGACCTGACATTTACTAGGGTTAAATTCCATGTCCCACAGTTTTTCCCACGTTTCTAGCTTAGAGAGATCATTTTGTAACCTTTGACAATCAGAAAGGCAAGTAACTGCAAGGTAAACGGCAGTGTCATCAGCAAAAAGCCGCACCTGGGAGGTAACCGTGTCAGGGAGATCATTTATATAGAGTAGGAACAACAGAGGTCCTAGGACAGAGCCCTGGGGAACCCCAGATATAACAGGGACTTGATCAGACGTGCAACCGTTAACCACTACTGACTGAGATCTACCTATTAAAAAGGACAGGATCCAAGACACAGTTTGACTGGAGACACCATGCTCTTGGAGTTTAAGTAATAATTTGAGATGGTTGACTTTGTCGAAGGCTTTACTAAAATCAAGTAGGACAAGGTCGGTCTGTTTACCTGGGGAAAGGTTTTTGGATATTTCATCAACTAGCTCAATGAGCTGAGTCTCACAGGACCGTCTTTCACGGAACCCATGTTGCAGCTCATAAAGTATGTTGTGTTTTGAGAGATGTGTGGATAGGCTAGATGCAATTATGTGTTCTAGGAGTTTACATAGAATACAAGTTAGCGATATGGGTCTGTAGTTAGCAGGGTCACTAGTATCACCTTTTTTGAATAGTGGAGCGACATTTGCCTTCGTCCAATCGGATGGGAGTTGACCAGTATTAAGGGATCTTTTAAAGATTAGTGATACTATGTCAAGGATCTCATGGCGGAGCTCCTTCAAGACAATGGGCTTAATCATATCTGGGCCAGCAGCCTTATCCACTTTTCGGTTTTGGAGTAATTTCAGGACGCCGTTGGGGTCAATTTCAATGTTGGGCATTGTAGGGTATTTCCTTTTTCCTAGGGAAGTCCTGCAAAGCTGGGACAGAGACAAGGGAGAAACACCTGAAAAAACAGACTGGAATTGTTTATTCAGAATATTTGCTTGACCAAGGTTTTCTGAGGTGATTTTACCATTTGTCTGATCTTTTAACGGTGCAATACCTTGGTTATCTTGTCTGGCATTTTTATAAGTGAGTAGAGGCGCTTGGTATTGAATTTATTAGTGTTTGTGTTTTCTGAATGTTGAATGTCTAGTATGTTTTCAATATATGTCTCATGTGCTTTCTTAATTTTTTGCTGGATGAGGTGTTTAACAGTTCTGAATTTGCTAATGTACTGATTTTGACCCTTGTGTAGTTTAACCTTTTGGTAGAGTTTGTCCCTTTTTCTTATCAATCTTTTTATATCTTGTGTAATCCATGGGAGACTTTTCTTATTTCCTAGTTTTTTAATTGGGACAAACTTTAATATGCCTTCTTGAATTAGGAGTTTAAACCTGATCCAGAGGTCTTCAACTGGGATAACCTCTGCATCTTTCAGTGTGTTTACCTTGGAGTTACTGATAAATTGTTTGAAATCATCCCATCTAGCTTTTCTAAATAATGGAATGTCCCTAGGGGTTTGTTTATTAATGAAAGGTTTGATTCGAGCTTGAGAGATGACTATGTTATGGTCTGAAATACCAGCTTGGACAGATACTGTGCTTACTAGAGTTGGGTTTGTTGTGAGAAATAAGTCCAAGACATTTTCATTACGTGTGGGGGAATTAACCATTTGTGTGAGATCATAGTCATCAAGGATTTCGAGAAACTTATTATAAAGACTGGGTGTTTGTGCTATTAGGTTTCATTGAAGGTATATGGTCAGAGTCCCAGGTGAGGTTGGGGGTGTTAAAGTCACCAAAAATCCATTTGGTGCCTTTAAGGGGTCTGGTTAGATCCAGTGACCTTTCAAACTCAATGAGACTCATGAGATCAGTTTCCTTGGGTCTGTAGTAGGCAGCAACATACAAGGGCTTAGTATTGTTCATGTTTATTTTGACCCACAATAGTTCACATTGGGTATTAAGATGTTGCTGCACAGATGAGATATATTTATGTTTAACCAAAATGAAAACGCCACCTCCTTTACCTGTAAGCCTATCTTTGCGAAAAGGGGTGTAACCTAAATTCGATGGGAATATTTCACTTGTGAGGTGGTCTTTGGTAAGCCAAGACTCAGTTCCTATGACAATATCTGGGTTGTGAGAGTCAAGTAGGACATAAAATTCATGTTTTTTGTTAACAATGGACTGACATTTCAGATACATGACCTTGAAATTAGCGTGTGGAGGAGGAGGATTACTTTTAGGTTTGGGAGTTGACCTGGTCTACAGCAATAAAGTGACAGGTAGCCAAAGTTAACTAATTGGTCGGTATGCACTTTAAATTAACGAGACTTTTCAGTAATCGTGAAAACGTGCGTTGTTTTGTTTACAAACATATTTTTAATACAAACGATTTTGTGAGGATAGAGGCAGGAATAGTATTGTACATTCTGAAAATCACCTTAATGGAACATAGCGTAGAACATATTATAATATTGCTGCCAATTGATTGCTGCGTTAACTTTGTTTTAATTAACGCTGAATGCAAAAAGGATCGTATATACAATCTAATAAATCCTGATGAAAAAAAAAACGGAAAGAGCGTAACGATTATTTAAAACTTTTTCATGAATATTTTTTGGTTTCTTTTTAAGTCAGAAATGATACACTGAAAATGAGTGACCATTACTAAATTGTAACTACACAAACCAGATAGTCAAGTATTTGCTTTACATGAACCTAGAATATAAATTTATTCCGTCTATGTTATAAAGTCTATAAAGTTTATTTGCATCTCCCATTTCAAAATATTTACATGAAAGCTTTGTTTCTAGGCCCGTTGTGATACGTAGTTTTTTTCTTGTTTATACCTATCGTAACTTCACGGAAAGTGTCCGGTACTGTACAGGATATAGACCCGCAAACGGTCTCAGTAGTAAGTAAGTAACTTCCCTTCGCAATGCGAACACCATTAGTTTAAAAATCACTATTGATGCAAAAGAAACCAAAAGTTGTGTTTTCAGGTAAATCCCATGTCGGGTATTTCACTCAGACAGATAGAGCTGTATTTCCATATTACCTAGTAGCATCGTCGGAACCCGCGGTCTATTACAGAATATATTCATAAATGGTGTGAATAACCTGGGTACCGAGGATTACGGTAGTTTCGAGTCAGAAAAAGTGAGTTTAGAGTCCAAATGTCAATTATTATTGTAAATTTTTTGGTTGAGGTGACACATGGAAACTCTGGCGTTGATGTTGTAGATTGATATGAAATTGAAACTAACGGGCTGCTTTTACAGAAGTATTTAATTAACATAATACATATATGATGATCAATACATTGTATAATTTCTCACACACGTGGAGAAACCTTTTCTCATTGTCAACATTACGTCACACAGACCAGTTAACCAATTAGATCTTGTACAGTTTGGAAAATCACTTTCCGCCATTAAGTTTTTTGTACTGGATGACTCTGTCCTGGAACGAATATATACTATCGGGATTGGAAACGGCTACTGATACGCTAATCCATTATCAATTTTAATTGCCGTCCGTGGCCACCATTTTGAAAGATAATTTGC
>JAFMSR010000004.1:26632387-26682270 GCA_022818135.1 Saxidomus purpurata | reverse complement strand
TTCTAAACTATCCCTTAAAATAGAACAACACAACAACAGATATGTTTGTACAAGTAGGATAGGTTGCTACCGTCTCTACCGTCTCGATTTATTCACGACATCAAAATTTTTTGCAATTCCAACTTAATATAAAAAACATTCTGGGTGATTGCTTCATAGAGTTCACTACACCCCGGTCACAATAACCCCATCTCAGACAAAACACATGTGAAGAAAATTGAAGTATATGTATACCGAAAAAGACAGGAATACTGCGAGCCGGCGCCCCAACCCACTCCAATTATTTATCTTTTTACCCTCATTTTTTTTTTTGAGGGGAGGGGAGGTAGAGAGAATCCAGATGCTACAAACAGTATATATAAAGTGTCTCTTTCACCACCTGACTTCTCGGTAAATACATTAATAATTACTAATATTATTGTTATCTTTCAAACTCAGTAAAAAGAATTTAGCTGGCAAGACAAACCCTTATTCTTCAGTAGCTAACCTCGAAGTGCCAGATATTTCCCGCACACATGTTTATAAAACCCCGTGCCTTTTTCTACCCCAAAAAAGTAGAGTTAACCCAAACAGCATAGATACCGAAAAGAAAGTTAATTATTTTCTCCCTCACTACGTTCGTCCGAAAATAAAAGATTTCTTTTCTAAACTATCCCTTAAAATAGAACAACACAACAACAGATATGTTTGTACAAGTAGGATAGGTTGCTACCGTCTCGAATTAACAAAGATGTTTGTTAGTGCTTCGAGCAAATATTAATAAAACTTAAAGTAACAGAAGGGAAAATAATAAGTTATAAAATGAGTCGTTCAGTACAAAAAAAAGTACTGCCTATACTGTATACTTTCACAGAGTACCACCATTGTTCACTGTGACAGAAGCATCGCCACTGCGGAGACTATGCAATTCAAAATCTTTCTTAATTTCGCCAATGGAAACCAAAGCATCCAATAATACTTCTCTAGCTCTTGTACAAGACAACTTGTATTTGCTAGAACATACCTATTACGACTTTTCATAAACCCAACACGTGTGAAAATAAATTCTGAAGAACTAAGAGTAAGACCTGACTCAGCGATATATACTATATTTCCTTAACCAAGATACCGGACATACTTTATTACCCGTTTTTGAAATGCAAACCTTAGAACCCGCTCTAAATTGATCAGTTTGCTTTCCTTGAACAAAATTGACATAATCTTCAAAAAAGTTCAATATCCTTCATTTGAAAAGAACTAAGCTCAGTAAAGCGCAAAAAACCTGAAAAACCAAGAATACACATAACACAAGTTCTCAAATATTTCAAGTTCATATTTTTATCATCTTTTTCATATAAATCTACCAAACGATTCAACATGTCTACTCACACAGGTAGTTTCTGAACATATACTTTCACAGAATTTTTTACTACCTCCATAAACTAACTTAACCAACTGTTTTCACAACAAGTGGTGTGTCCAGTTTATACTGTAGAAATGCCCATCTAACACAGCATCTGAAGCGTTTTGTAGAATTAAATCACTAAGAAAAACACAAACGGTAGATTCTTTGATTGGCAAGTGTCGTAGGTTATGCTCGTTACATCAGTTGATAAACTTCTCAAAATATGCATCGTACTTTATAACAGCATTCTTGGCTTTAGAGGCTTTAGCCAAATCCGGTATCTTGAGCGCTGCTGCCTTCAAAGAACTTGTCTGAGCCAGATCACGTATTTCTATCCATGATTTATTTGTCCATAAATTCTGAGAAAGAGCAGAATCATTAACCCATGTTCAAAATAAGTATATATTCAATAATCTACGCCGAAACATATATATGCTTCTCAAATACACCCTTCTATATAAAACACCCCCAAAGCAAAATTATCCTTTACTGAAACCATACCATGTGATAATAGTATCACTCTTCCCTGACCCAGGCCAGAGGCACACAGAAAAGTCAAAATTATAGTCCTTTCCAAAAACGAATACCAGTACTAACACGCTATGCATAAATAAACATTCATTTACTTAGTAGCTTAGAATTTATAAACGTTGACATTTTTACGATTCAACAACCAAAACCCCGAAACATAAACGCGCCCAAATTACAGTTACAATATGAAGTACACAAAAGCACTCTTGAAACAGTGAACTTCGAAAAAGTTTTACTTCGTACAGCAAGAGTTTGGAGCCTAGCACGTTACTGCTTTTCCATCTTGAACCCAAGAAGATCCCATGTATTTTTGAAATTTTATATATGTTTACATGATATCTCTGATTTTATATCAATTTGAAACATGTCCATAAATTCTGGAGAAGAGCAAAATCATGAACTCATGTTCAATATTAGTATGTATACAATAATCTACGCCGAACATAATCATAATATATGATTCTATTATATTATTTGTATTACTATACACCCTTCTATAAAAACACACCAAAAGCAAAATTATCCTTTCCCGAAACCATACCAAGTGATAATAGTATCACTCTTCCCTGACCCAGGCCAGAGGCACACAGAAAAGTTTCTAAAATATAGTCCTCTCTGATAACAAATACCAGTACTAACACGCTATGCATAAATAAACTTTGACATTTTAACAATTCGACAACCAAACCCCCGAAACATAAACATCCATTATGCAGTCGTGCTCTCAGTTCAGAATTTCATGCAAATCGAGCCTAAATTACAATAATAATATGAAGTACACAAAAGCACTCTGCAACAATGAACTTCGAAAAGTTTGTCTACCCGCAGCAATAATTTGCGGTTATTCTCAAAACTAGCACGTTACTGCTTTTCCATCTTTAACCCACGAAAATCCCCAAGTATTATTCAAAGGGGTCTGTATTTACATGATGTATCTCCGATTAAATCAAATTGAAACATGTCCATAAATTCTGGAAAAGGGCAAGAACTGCAATTAACTCTTGGTCAAACCATTAGTATATATTTACATAATCGACTGCAACGGAAGCGACATATATGCACTTAAATTAGATACCCCACCCTGTACATATACATCAAACATACCAAAAGCAAAATTAGTCCTTTACCCAAACCATTCCAAGTGATAATAGGCCTATCACTCTTCCCTGACAAGTCATAGGCACGCAGAAAAGTTCCTAAATTATAGTCCTCAAACTAATAACAAATACCAGTACTAAAACACGCTATGCATAAATAAACATTGACATTAACAATCGAGAACCAAACCCCCGAAACGTAAACATCCATTAAACACTCATGCAATCAGTCAGAATTTCATGCAACATCCAGCCGAATACGATAATACGATGTAGAAGTCTATAAAGCTATTTGTTGACAATGAACAGTTCGAAGAAGTTTGTCTACCTTACTACCAATACATATGCGGTTATTGTGAAAACTAGCACGTTTGACTGGTTTTAAAATACTTTAAGCCCGAAAATCACCCAAGTATCTATATGACGAGAGATTCTGTAGCACCGTCTATCCTTAGGTTTCAACGCTACATGTACATGCATACAACAAAGCCAGAAGGAAAGAAAATTTTAGCCATAATCGGGACACTTTACCATCAAATCAGTTCAGTTTTTGTCACGTGAACATCAGGCACATGGCGAAATACAATTTACAAACAATCGACGTGAACATCAGACATCAAACTTTCCAAAAATGCGCACCTAGTCCACCCCAACCCGAGCCACAATACACAGGCCTATCCCACCTCCCACAAATCATGCGCCCCTCAGATGGTTCCAAACGAAGTCAGCACTCAAACCAAAACAAACGAAGCCCCAGCAAAACACCCGCAGCAGGTTCCGATAAACAACCCTGACGCAAACCAATCGAAAACGAATGCACATGCAGAAAAAACAACAAACGCACCCTGCATGCAACATTCCGGCTATCGCCCAGACGAGTAGAAGTCTATAATTCTATTTGTTGAAAGCCAATTGATAAAAGTTGAAGAAAACCTACGTTATTGACATTCATGTAGTGTTGTGTAATGACCACTTTGAATGCTTGATAACAAATCAAAACGATGTGAACATCAATCCTATGAGCGTTGTAGATATTTTCCTGGCACCCACTATCCATAGGTTTCACTTAACAAACGGATAGACAAAGCCAAACCAAACAAAATTTTCGCCATCCAATCGGAACACTTTGTTAATATTGCAGTTCTATGTTTTTTCACATGATGATATCATCATGGCACATAATAAATTCAAAAATCGACAATGTCCGATTAAAGAATTGTTGAAGTGAAGGGCAAAACTCATTACACACTTGGTCAAACCAACCGCCGTTCAAAATGTATATTATAATCTAAGCCGCCACCTATATGCATTATACAATAAAGCGAATGCCCCCTTTCTATATAAAACCCCCCTGTTACCTGCCCCAAACCAAGGGAAAAACGAATGACCTGTGAGAAACAACAAAGAAACCTGTGCATTGTGGCTATACCGGAGTAGATAAAGCACACATTTTTGGAAAGCCAATTGTCCAATCGGCAAACCGAGGCATATTTGAGCGTTGCACAACGGCCCCCTTTCAAGTAACAACAAATCAAACGATGTGACATCAATCCGTGATAGTACACCGATACCAACCATTTTTCTGTTTATATTAAGGTTAACAAACGATAGACATATTTACAGCCTTTGGTATTATAGAAAATATCGAAAATTGTGGAAACGTCATCGAAACATAGCGCATATGACTGATTTTAAATCAAAGTCGAACATGGTTTCCAGTATTAATTCTAAAAGGGCAAAATCATTAACTCTTGTTGAAAATTAATATGGTAAAGATAACAAAACATGAAACATAAAAATGATATGCTTTTAAAAAAGTGGATTACACCCTTCTATATTACACGAGAAAAGCAAATCTATCCTTTACTGGAAAACATAAAATAAAATAGTATCACTCTTCCCTGACCCAGGCCAGAGGCACACAGAAAAGTCAAAATTAATGGTCGTTTCCAATAGGGAAGCATAAATAATCATACATTTTATTCAGTAGCTTAGAAATTATAAACCTTTTTTATTTTTACGATTCAACAACCAAACCCCCGAAACATAAACATCAGTATGCAGTTGCTCTCGGTTCAGAAATTTCGTGCAAATCGCGCCCAGATTACAGTAATAATCTAAAGTACACAAAAGCACTCTTGAAACAGTGAACTTCGAAAAAGTTTTTCTACGTACAGCAAGAGTGTTCGGTTATTCTCAAAAGTAGCAAGTTACTGCTTTTCCAACTTAAACCCAAGAAAATCCCAAGTATTATTGAATTTGAAAGTATGTTTACATGATGATAACCAGATTTTAGATCAAATTGCAACATAAAACTATCTTGTTGACAGTAATTAAGAGTTTCTTTATGCCCTTAATTTACATATGCATAAAATCCAAAAATCAATCTTTCTTTCCCTACGCTATTCATAGAAACTGTGAGCAGATTTCTTGTACACATTTCTTATCAATTAAAGTTTTAAAGCCGAACTATTATTGCTAAGAAATATCGACTCTGACCAAGTTCAATGGAATTTTATAGCCGTTACCCATAACATCTTCTATGAAAGTACTCTAGTTTAACCTTTTATTCTTTTACAATTTTTAACAATCTTGATTATCCTAACCGTAAGAACTACCTTGCAGTTATCTTATTTTGCTTTTATTTTATTTTTATTGACACCCGGCGTGCATCCTGCCCATAGTACTCGTGAGAGGTACTGAGGCAGTATGACAAGACAGATAGAGATATAGGATTTCTTGTGTCCAAAAAACCTACATTCATTTTAACAGAATTTTTTAACAGAAATCTCTGATTTTGCTCCGATTTTTAATTCATATTCAGAAACATTCAAAATATCAGAGGTACAAGTATACTCAACTTTCATAGATTGACCGACGGCAGCTCCTTGCCGAGACTTCGACTCCTGTCAGACCTAGGGGATTCCGTGTATATCTTACAAGCCCTTTATGCACTTGAATCACTCCCCGTAGCCAAACCACACCGGCATCGTTTTCTGCCAAGGTATCATCCGAATATTCGCGTACTGTATCCCACCCGTGATGATCTCTTGTTATATGTAAGTGTTCTACTTCAGTTGCTAGTGATGTACTTTATACCGGTTTAGTTCAAAGCTTTCTGTCCGTATTTAATGAAAACTAACGTTTTAAACCTTCATTTCAAAATTCAACGTACTGTCTTTGGATTTTATTAGAAGCAATATTCCCAAACCTGGTCTCAATCTCGTCCAACAAAATGTTTTTCTTTTTCTGCGCGTCCCTACGTAGTCTGTGAAGTCTAAATTTTCTCAATGCAATCCCGCCTGAAAATTGTTTGTCTCCTGACTGTACTGTATATTAGGCGGCTCCCATTGAACATCGTCTGTAGAACTCAATTGGACTTAAGCTGGCAAGACAAACCCTTATTCTTCAGTAGCTAACCTCGAAGTGCCAGATATTTCCCGCACACATGTTTATAAAACGCCGTGCCTTTTTCTACCCCAAAAAAGTAGAGTTAACCCAAACAGCATAGATACCGAAAAGAAAGTTAATTAATCTCGAAAAGCAATGACTCAGACTGTTTACTTGGAAGGGTTTACGTGTTAAGACTCGGTGAAAATTGAATTGAACCGAATGCCTGGAATAGCTCAATTTGTTTTTGCTTATTGATTATTGATTTTTCAAACCTTGACGTACAATGTAACACCGATACAAAAGAAAAGCATAGTAAGCAAAATTAGGAATAGTAACAATTTCCTATTAGTGAAAACAAGCAGTTTAAAAGCGATACACACTGATACAATTACAACTCTCCTTATTTCATTTTTGTTCTTTGACATGGTATCATGTGATCAGTTTGAAAAGTATTCCTGCGAATTTTAAGATAAAGTTCATTTGCTTTTTACTGTAAAAATTAGCCCTACGGTTTCTTCCCCTTACAGTATACAGTAACGTGGTTTCAGATGGTGTGAGCAGGCGCCATTAAATTGATGTGAGCAGTTTGTTGTCAATAACTCTACATTTCACACAAAAATAAGGAATATATAATACATAAAGCATCAACATGTTGAAAACAACAGTAATATTTGAAAGTTCGATTGTGACGAAAGTTTGAACACTACATGTATGTAACAACCTTTTATGCTAAATCCGCTGCTCTTATGGACGGACCTTTATGAAGTTTGCTTCAAATCAAATGCTAAATCCATTCCCGAATTCCTATCGTTGGGACGTGCAGACACGCCCCTCTTGGGCTCAAACCTTCAACATCCGGAAAGAGAAGCTGACATGCTATTCATTTTACCACTGCTACCTATTACTGGCGCATGTACTAACTACCTTGACGAACGTGTTGAAAACGTCTGCTAGATAGAGACTATTAACAACAATATTTATCTCAACACGAGATGAGAATGTAGGGAAATCATAAGGAGATTCTAATCTATCAGTGCTCATTCATATAACATTATGATATATACCATACTGTAATACATCTGGTAGAGTAAACCATTTACCTTTACAACATCGGAAAATAGCTGCTAAGCTATTAAAGTAATCGAAATAACTACAGGATTCTATAGAAATATCTCTGTTGGCACATTTGAATGTATAAAGTATAGTTATAAAGTATAGTCCAGAAAAACAGATGATACAGCCCAGGAACCTAAAATCAACAGGAACCTAGAACTCTACGATCCTGTATTCTACGATCCTGTATTCTACGTTCCTGTATTCTACGTTCCTGTACAGACTAACGGAATTTCACATGAAATTGAAGTAACTAAGTAATGCGTTTTACGATAATTTAACAGTCCAGAACAATATATTCGAGTCAAATGTGTTTAAAATAGAACTGAGTCAAATTTAGCAATTCGAGACTAAAGTTAGTTGTCTTCCACTCTCATTATCTTGAAGTTAGTAGGTTCTTTTATTTTGGATAGCTTTTTTGAAATTGTTTGACATCTTGTTAAAGCTGTTCGGGGGATACCAAGACGTCTATTCATCAGAAGACAGTCAAGGTGGAATTCCGGCCTTTCAGATAAAATCGGACTAGTTTTACAAATCTTGTCTAAACAAACCTTAATATGACATATGACTTGCAATCATGAAAAAAATAAATATCTAGTTATCACTTCGTTCGGCTAAATGAATAAACATGCCAATAATAACTAATTACCTTTAGCGAAGTAGACAATTCTTTAACGAATGTATTTTTATATCATCTCCAGACCGTCTTCGCTATCGGAATCCAATCGATACCAGCTGTGTTTTCATCAGCCAGGTATCGTGTTTACCTGCCTGAGGAAAATATCTGATTTCTTTATTTCAACTCATCAGGCTGTGAAGAAGTTTTTCTTACTTTTCTAAACTCCTTAGAAAAGACTTTGTGTCGGAATTGATCTGTTTTGAAAGAGCGTTATTCAGAGCTACACAGCTTGTAGCGTTTTCCAATCATGTACATGGCTTTTCATTGTAAAGATTGATATAATCAAATCACTTCATAAATAAAACTGAGATCTGTTGAACTGTTGCATCTGTTCTCACAGGGGTCGGTATCAAACTCTTTGGAGAAAAATGAACTACTATATAGAAAGGGCACAACAGCATATAAAGACATATATCGTATACCTGTCATAAATACTTAATCCTGATTGGCCGATAGCGCTCACGTGCCGGGTCTGCAAAAGTATGTGTAGACCTGGAAATGATGTGTAGACCTGCACGGATTTTAAGACGTCATTTCTGTTATATTTTCGTATAGTTTTCACTACTCTTTATGAGGTATACGATAAACGATTATAGACTAATGTTTCGATCAATACATAGTTTTGCGGACCTGTTAAAAATGATATTGACCGAGGACTTATAGTACTTAAATGATGACCGAGGTCCGAGGTCAATATCATTTTTAACAGGTCCGCAAAACTATGTATTGACCTCAAAATTAGTCTATAATTGTATATTATTTCTCCAGAAGGAAGTTGATACCGGCCCCTGTGTGTATACTGTTCATAAGCCAAAGACATGTATTTGACGAGTTTGCTAATAAATGTTGTTGTTGTTGTTACTAAATTTCAAAACCGAACTCGTACATCCTTCAATATGAAAATACAGTTAGTTACTCAAAATGGTGCTCACAGAAAATATGCTGACTAAATATAGCAAACTGTGCAGATCATGATCAGTCTGTACGGATGAGCAAGCCGATCATGATCTGCACTGACCGAAACGGCAGAATGTTTGACTACTACCATGACAAATTGACAATAACTCCTTGAGTTTTTATTGTGAGATAGAGATAAGAAGATTGCTAAAATAGAAGCTGTTTTTAACGATGTATTTCCTTGGCTTATTCTACATTTAAACGACACATACTTGCATCCCTTCAAAGTTGTTCAAAACAGTAACATGGACGGCTTGAAAGATGGATGAACGGACAAACAGACGCAGTAGACACTTGTTTCATTAAAAGACGACGGGTGACAACAGATCGCATATTAATACAACATCACAAAAACTTGATGTATTTATAATAGACGAATCGAAGCTGCTTATAGTTCTTATGTTTTGTTATGGACAACAGTATTCATACGTTTGCATGTTGTGTGCTTCTGTCAATGCGTGAATAATTAATCCAGCTTTTAATTACTGTGCATCTCAATTTAGAAACACAATCATGTATTACAGTCTTGTAATGATGGGATACCGAAAAAATCTAATATCGGTTGTATTGAAAAGTCTGTACACTTAATTAAAATGTTAGAAAAGCGGCTATTTGGTGACGACAAATTCAGGTCGTGAATGTAGGCGAGAAGTTTTTAATTAAATATCCGCATTACCCGTGAACTGTCGCTAATTAGGGTTTAGTTTAGCGCCGTGTTGTTGTTGCCACTAATAAATGAGTCTTATTTGGCACGGATTTAAGTGCAGATGTGATAGCTTGACATTGGTTTATATAACAAATGTCATCAACACGAAATAAAGTGTAGTTTTGGAGTGATAACTTAGCTATCATGCCATTAAAATAGCAAAAAATATATAAAACAAAGTAATATGTTCTTTTCAAACGTATGTTGGTTGTTTCGAGGGGTTTCATATGTACACAATGGTCAAGTTATCGCCCATGAACTCTATATGGAATACAACAGTTAGCAATTGCCAGAATCATACCATTTTCATCCTATTATTCGGTTATCTTAGCCTTAAACCGCCCCGATGTAACCCTCCTTCTACGCACAATGGGAGTACCTAATTTCAAATAGCATTTTACAAATTCTAGCTATGCTTTCAACTCCAACCTACAACAGTCAACCTACATGTATACGATGGAAAATTCAATTTTTATCAAGCAAAACGTATAGCTCTTGCTCAAAGAAGCCATTCTACGCAATTATAAAACCACCTGATGCTATAAGGTTTCAGATGCTAATCTAACAAAGCTATCATTTTCATATTTTAATCTATTGGTTTAGTACCCAATATAAGATCATTTCAAGGTACTTCTTCATAGAGTATACCTTTAACAATTATTATGAAGACAGGCACAATAAAATACCGATCTGTTTCACGAGATTATTGTATCATATGTTCACAGCATCACACATGAGACAAACAATGCTTTTCTAAACATATAAGCGGTTGCAAGCTAAGAAGGAATGTTTTAGCTGTTATGTACTTGTATACATGCATGCCTTGCGATAATTAGAACCATTCCGATTCCTATAATAATGTTGCTGCCGATATCTTCAGAGCATAGTCACGGTTTACAGCGAAGAGATTTGTGCGTAATGTATGGATTTTCTGGAGGTATGAAGCCTTTTCTCCACTGTGGATATCGACTCAGCAGTTATATTAGATTCTGATATTTACAAGAATAATTGGATATCACAAATTAATACTTGAAAATAAATCAAACACGGAAATTTGAAACAATGTGAACGGATTCTGAAAAGTCAAAAGGTTAAGTTGAAGTGCTAGACAGAAAGTGGAGTTTTGTTTGGAATTCCGCCTCCGTGATTCTGTTAAGTGAGTTAATAAAGTATAGCTGGGAATAATTTTATAGAAGATTTCATTTTTGATTTTGTGAAAATAGAATAGCAAGAGGTATGAGTGATACAGAAAAGATGGCACCGACCGCTTCCATAGAAACTGTGATGGTAGTTCGACCATACAAGGTATGCGCTATTTTATTACAAAATTTAAGATGTTTTAAAGATGTTTTTAATTGGAGTTTAGCTAAAACATCAAGTATTTTACGAACATGTCTTGGGATACAGTTAGCATGTGAGTTTTCTTTTATTCAATATCTTTATAAAGTGATGAAAAATGAGATTTCCTGGAGTTTCAAACTGACACATGTGTACAATGTGTCATGCAAGTGAATATGTAAATGTACACATTATACCTAATGCACGATACAGTAGAGTGAAGCCCGGAAACGTAATTAATAGTCGGCATAATGTCAGGTGTTACCATGTTTATGTCCTAGAGTCAACATCAACAGCTGCTATCATGGTCGATAAAACATTACCAAACAGTCGTTCCATTACTATAAATATCATACCTTTGGTCAATATACAAGACTATTGCATTACTTGAGTAGATTGTCCACAAATGACTAAGTAGTTTATCAGCGGATGATTGATTGATTATTAAATTAAAGCTTACCTCAGTAGCCTAATTATATGGCTATCGTATACATACAGCGTCTGCCAAAATCTTAATTAAATGATCAAGTACTGTAAACCCACTTGTCTTTGCGGTACATTTATTTTCGTTGATTTGACGCATGAGTCGATACACGATTTTAAAATCCTAATGAGAAGAACTTTTCAACATTGACATTTTCTATAAGGAAAATGAAATTCATGAATTCAAGTAGCCACAAAATTGCATTAATTCAAAATGCCACTAAATTTTATGCCTGCAAATTTATAGCAATTCACAGTATGCGAAAAAATAAAGATCAACGACTAACGAGAGCGTACAGGTTGTTTAATTACTCATCGACATTAAACTTTTATTTTATAGCAGACAACAATTTTTGCACACTTCTGCTGTACGCATCAGTGAACTTTCGAGGAAAACCGCTAAGTAATTTGGATGAAGTGACTGTTGTTATCATTATAAAGGCAACACAGAACAGAGGTCGTATTTTGTTTCGTTAATATGTTATAAATTATAATCCAAAACTTTAACTGAACTTTTATAAAAACCTCTGTATAAGCAAACTTTAGCGGCCAAATCATTGTAGTCAAACCATAAATCCTTGGGTGACCCTTAGATTATCATTGCAACCAGGCTAGATAATAATATTGAATTTCATTTAAGGCTGCAGCCCTTTTCTTGTGCTCAAACATCTGAAAGTGCAAAATCAGTTTCATAGTACGTATATCAGAGTTCAGCTATCGTAATGGTATATATTAACACGGCGACAATATGACTACCTGATTACACGACGAAGATATGACTTGCTGACTGATTGATCACATAGCCTACTAACTGATTACACGGCTGACTGATTGATCACATAGCCGACTAACTGATTACACGGCCGACTGATTGATGACATAGCCGACTAACTGATTACACGGCCGACTGATTGATCACCTAGCCGACTAACTGATTACACGGTCGACTGATTGATCACATAGCCGCCTAACTGATTACACGGCCGACTGATTGATGACATAGCCGACTAACTGATTACACGGCCGACTGATTGATCACACAGCCGACTAACTGATTACACGGCCGACTGATTGATCACACAGCCGACTAACTGATTACACGGCCGACTGATTGATCACATAGCCGACTAACTGATTACACGGCCGACTGACTGATCACATAGCCGACTAACTGATTACACGGCCGACTGACTGATTACACAGCAAAGATGTGACTGACTGATTACACGGCCGACTAACTGATTACACGGCCGATGACTGATTACACGGCCGACTTACTTATTACACGGCCGATGACTGATTACACGGCCGACTTACTGATTACATGGCGTACTGACTGACTGTACGGCGGACTGCGGTCTGACTGATTACATGGCAAAAATGTGACTGACTGATTGCACGGTGCAGATGTGACTGAGAGATTACACGGCTGACTGACTGATTGCACACCAAAGATGTGACCGACTGATAACATGGTGAATATGTGATCGACGGTCATATATTTGTGTGATATATGTACGTCCTTTCATTAGGCAAATCTGAAGAGCGAACTTCATGTAGAAACTCGAGGGAAGGTTAAAGCGGATTTTCTATCCAACCTAGGAATTTATCAACTACATCTTGTAGGTTTGGCCCTTGAACAATAAAATCCACTGCTCTGCTCTTCAGTTAGGCAAGTAAGATTAGATTCGGATGCATCTCGTGTTAACCTTGCAATGGAGATTCTATATTAACTCTCTTCCCCACATTCAGACTGCCTACTCAAAGAACATCTTAAAGACTGGTTTACACTGTAAAAATCCTAAGCATATCATCATACAGTTAGCAATAATTAGAAACAAAAGAGACACACAAGATACAATTCCCTCTTGCCTATCAACGAAGAGAGATTGTTTACGTAGAGAAATTAATTTCTTCTTTTCCTCGCTATCACAGACACCTGGGTGGCTTTGACATGTTTTAAGCTTGCATTGATCATCGCCAGTCAAAGCTGCAACACCTATTTCTCACTCTTCATCACCAGTCATACGACATACTTTTTATATGGTAATATTTCATTTATACATAAACACTTCTTAAATGACTTTGACGTGACTCTAAAACAACGGTACATCAAAGGAAACATGCTGTGTCTTGCTGGTGTAATATTAATGGAAGCTGAAAACATAAATTCATTATATTAATATATAATGTAATATCAATATCATAGTGCAAACATGTCATACCAATAGTACAATAAACATTATGGTAATACGGACACGAGCACCTGTTATACGAGCACATGCGACACTTGAAAGGACAGCGTCGTGAAGTACTCTCGATTAATGAAAGTGACAATTGTTCAAACGTTTCACCTATACATGTATAGAGAACTGTGGGCATCATTAAATTAAGTGCATTACCGACAGTAAAGTTTACTAGCATAATGGTTGGCTTGGTTTCATACACCTGACCACATACACTGGTTCAGTTCTATTAATCGTTATAAGCATACTATTATATCCAAAAACATTATTTTCTAGTAGATCTATTAATACGTTACTAGTATTCTATTGAAAAAAGAGCCATTCAGAAAATATCCATAACATATAAATAGTAGAAAAACATGTTATGGCATAACTGAATATGTTATTAGCGTAGAACTGAACCAGTACTTGTGCACTTGTAGACGTCGCAACGGAACAGATCGGCTGGTCATAGCTTTGTCAGAGAAATTGTTTCAGCTTTCTGCAACTTCAGTGCGGGAATAGTTTTGTTTCAGGTTAGCTTTATTTGTTGAAGCGTTATTGAGGACCGTTGATTGGCTTTAGCGTCATGCATAATTGGGCGTGTCTGTAGAGCTCTCACACATAACCGGTTTTTGGTCGTTGCTTTCGACGGCTTCATCCATCTGCAATCTGAAAAAAGATTTATAGCGGAATATTAAGCGACCTGTTTATTGTGTGGTGATGATCATTACTTCACATAAGCATCCAACAAAAGACATCAAAGGCAAAATAAATCTTTGGCGAATGAGATATACACATGTCCCAACTATACTATTGTTATGATTTCCGCTGACATTTTGATACATCTAGATTTTCCTTAGCAGTTGTGTCTGTGAGTGAAATGGATGTTATGAGTATTTCCTGGGTAAAGTACCTGGGTAATGTTCAAGTTTGAATATTTAAGCAAACATACCTGTTTCATTATAACTATGCAAACGTCTGTTTTTAAGTACAGTTCCACTTTTAGATTAAATAACACTTTTGACAATGTAATAATATCAGTACGTTCGGCAAACAAATTTGATGAGAAATATTATGAGGAACTCATAATCCACGCAATCCATCATGCTTAAACTAAGGAAAGTAAAGCATATGTATCATAATTGTCTGTTTAAGTCTGCTTGTCTGTAAATTAACATACACACAATATGCGCTGTATACGCTGTAACAGTTTTCATCTCACCCTATGCATGCTGGCAATAAACATTAAACAATTCTATTCAAGAGATGAAATGAGATTAACAGATATACAGTTCAGTAAGAATATAATTATGGAACGCGGGGGCTGCCTTCTAATACACAATGTACGGAAAAATATAATCAGAAGGCAGCTCCGGCGCCCCATAAGAATGTGTTCACTGTCTCCGTCTGTAGGTGTTTTCCAACTGCAATGAATCATTTTCAGTGCGTATTATGAATATGTTTATACAGCTGTCGCCAACTAAATCGACATATGTCATATAGATACATGTGTACAAACATACTGCAGTCATTTACATAACTATTTTCCCAACTACGGCATCTGCTGAAAGACATATCAGACACTAAATGCGTTTTACTATTTTAATGAGCGCATTTGACTTTCCGTGAAAAGGCGTACCCGCAGCAGTTCACACAGTTCATTTGCTTTATCCGTCATCTTGGAATCATAAAATATACATAATGTATATGAAAAATTATGAACTAATACTTATTTTTCTCGTCAGAAAAGAGATATGGGTAACTCTGACATGCTGACATTTCATTGATCTTTGCCAGTGTCATTTGCAACACTAATATAACTAATTAAGTCCGTGTGGTTTCCCATCCTATAGTAGACCTATTCAATACGAGACATACAATACATGCTATTAATAGTCCATATCTATATAAATACGCTCTTTTTAAATGACAACGCGTCAAGAATAATAGTTTCTGTCATGAGCATGAGGTTCAGATCGAAATATCCGTCACCGAGGGTGAATGTTTTGGCGGGAACGAGGCTCTGCTCTACCGCACTTTAAAGTAGATTTCTAAATGCAAACTTATCCAAATGATGAATTATCATGAAAAACAAACGATTTTCCGCCGTTGTGTTTGGAAAATTGACGTCACAATCTTTATAACGTTACGTCATACGTTATTCACAAGAGTCGTCTGGCATAGGAGGGGTGCTAGACCGGTTTTTCCGGCATGCGCAAAATCACCGGAAATGCCGATCCGATATGCAAGAAAACACCCTGTGCCGCACCGATGTAAGTCAATAGGAAAACAAACGCCTAAATATCGTAACCTGTTGTTGCAGTGTGAAAAACGAAAATCATTTCAAATAAGTGCGCAGGTGTTGTACATGTACCATCACATGCGACAGTTGATATAATAATATTCTGTCATGAGCGCAAGGTTCAATCGAAATATCCGTCACCGAGGGTAACTGTTTTGGCGGGAAATAGGCTCGCCGAGTTCCCGTAAAACAGTACCCGAGGTGACGGATATCCATCTGAGCCAAGATCTCATGATGGAAACTTTCCATACCGTCTTGCACTTTAAAGTAGATTTGTAAATGCAAACTTATCAAAATGATGAATTATCATGAAAAACAAACGATTTTCCGACGTTGTGTTTGGGAAATTGGAGTCACAAGTTTATAACGTTACGTCATAAGTAATTCACGAGAGTCGTCTGGCACAGGAGGGTGCCAGACCGGTTTTTCCGGCATCGGCATACTTCCAGGAAAGCCGATCCGATATGCAAGAATAACTCAGTACGGCACATCCGACTGAAAAATGGAGGGGGGGGGGGGATACCGGTATGTGGTAGTTGTTTTAAAGCTTCACTAATAATGAGCTTATTTCCACAACCGTTTTACTAGTATTCAGTACATTACCAATGTGAGGCTACACATGATACAGCGTTTACATAGGGTTTAAGTTTATCCAGAACCCGTTTGTTTGGTGAAACATGAATTCTGAATGCCGTTAACATAAATATTTGACCAAACTTTCATGAAAATAAGGGCATAGAAGGAACAGAGTGGACATGAAACCAATGGCCCCTTAGTGTGACCTTGACCTTGGTCGAGCGAGGTTCAGCACGTCGTCTTGGTGAAAATGAACATTTGACTGGACTTTAATGAAAGTCCTTCGTAGGTATCCAGAGATATGAGCGGACACGACATTTGGAATATAGGTTCTGCACGGGGTCTTGATAATATGAATAGTTGACACAAGTTTAATCAAAATCCTTCAAGGTGCTTAGGAGATATGAAGGGGACACAGACCGACCGACTCCTATATACCCGTTATGGGTTTCCCGCCAAACTTTGTTTCTGAGGGTATATTTTTGTTTTCCGCTTGCTAAATGTATTACTTAAGTGCATGAATAGTTTGCCTGGCTTAAGTGAAGTGCATGTAACATGTTGCTATGTGAATGGCTTGCTATGTGAATGATTGTCTGATGGACCGTTTTGACTGGTATAAATGGGATATAGCACAGCCACACAATGCTCTGCAGTGATTATTGGAGGAAATATAAGTAATAACGAACTTATTGTTCGGTTACCCATTAGTATCCAACAACAGACATCAGCACAGCAAAATAAATATACGGCAAACGAGATATACACACATGTTGCTATTACGTTATGATTTTTACTTAAAATTTTGATAGATTTCCTTGAGGAGGTTCCTTGTTGTTTTTTTTTTGAAAGAAATAATATGAAACTACTATCTGTATAAAAATCCTATGCATACATGTATAACTATTCTTTTAAAAAACGTTAAAATAAGTTTGAAACCGAGAGCAGTTGCTCTTTCTATATAATAAGAAAATATATTTTCAAATTAATCCAAGTTTTCGATTAGGCAACCTTTAGACAGTGTAAGCAAACGTAATTCGCAGAGAATTAATAGAGGAACCCGTAATCTATATAGGCAATTAATCATACTGAAACTGGGAAATGTAAATATATCACTTTCGACATCATGTAAAGAATATATCACTGTTGTCCCTCGGTCTGCCTGTCTGTAAATAAACATGCACACACTATTCTCTATCCCATTTTAACAAGTTTTCATCTAACTCTTTTTATTTCGATGATTTACTTAAGCTTCCTGGAAAAACCAGTACTGGTGTCATATTAGGAGATATGGTCGTGACCCCAGTGGGGCTCGAGCCCGCAACCTCCGTTTTATATCAAATTTGGTCTTTTTAGAATATGTTCGGGGATGTACTGCTGACTGTATTCATATACCTAAACGTTTTGTCGAAGAATCCACAAGTTTCTGTGAGCTCCGATCCCCAAACATAATTTTAAAAGATAGTTTATTATATTGGTCCATAAAACTCGCTATGTAACAAAATAATGAATGTGATTTTGTGTGAAAATGTGCACTTTACATTGTTATCGACTTTCTATCTATAGAAAACATCAAAGTTGATTAATTACTTGCTTTCTTCGTTATGTAAATAAATCATGGTGACCCTGGAAAGCTGTTATTTCATTGATCTCTGCCAATCTCGGCTACAAAGTCTAGCTGTATATCTCTATCTTTAACCATGTGAATTATTAAAACATAAGACATACGATACATGCTTACAGTATATGCCATATAATCAAACACTCTCTTCTTTAGTGACGAAACATCAAAGAAAAACATGTTATGCATGATGACAACAAAAACGCATTACAGTAGTTTATGCAAGCATGTAAAAGTTCTGTTTAACGGAACTCATTTCAGCTAAATTATAACGTGATATACTTGTCGTACACGAGACTGTTGAACACGGTGAAAAATTCAGCTCTGATTGTTTTAATCAAGTTATGTGCATCACCAGATTTGTTGGCTATTGAAACCAAGTTTCATCTACTAGAAGTATTTAACTTTGCATTACTTAGTTTAGTTCGTTCGGTTATATCGGGCCAGTCGTTTCGGATTACTCTGAAATATAACCATGTCGTCTGCTTTGAAAATGAGTGCCAGTTGTGTCTTTTTGAAATACATTTGATGAAACACTTGGACTTTAAAAGATGAGACTGACTTGCTTTAAGAGCATAATTGTTGCCTAATTGACCCCAGTGGATAATCCATGCTCATTCATTTTATTGAGAAATTCAAGCATTAAAAGGGGATTGCGAGACGAGTTCGTCAACAGTGATCCAAAGGTTTTCATATAATGCTTGTTAAACGGTCCGGGATGTTTTTTTTCAAAATGACTGTGTTAGTTTCAGAACTTCATTTAACATTGTTTCCTTGGTATTTTGTATTTGTTTACATTTGACTGTGAATCTTGCCATAGAAATGGTTTCAGCTTGTTACAACCTCGGTACAGGAACACTGTTAGCTGCAATGCTGTTTAAGGCGGGCAGATGTTTGCTAGCTGGATTTTGTGGTTGGTTTTTAACATCATGCAGAATTGAATTTGTCTTTTAGTTGGTTTTTAGCATCATGCAGAATTGAGTTTGTCTTTTAGTTGGTTTTTAGCATCATGCAGAATTAAGTTTGTCTTTTAGTTGGTTTTTAGCATCATGCAGAATTGAGTTCGTCTTTTAGTGAGTTTTTAACATCATGCAGAATTGAGTTTGCCTGTAGCTATCTCATACCCACTGCACTGATAAATAGAAGAACGTAAATAACTATATCGGCTTATTGCATAGTTGGTTTAGCGCTATACAGAAGACATGAGCATCCAACAAAATGCATCAAAGATGAAATATCCTCTATCGAGACCTAGATACATTAGAACGGCATATACAGTTTTTGTACTGATTTATCAATGATATTTTGACAGATTTCTATCACATTTCTAAATGTTCTATTGCAGTTGTGTTTGTAAAAGAAATAAGAAAATACCAGTTTTATTGTAAAAACTCTATTATGTCTATGAAGAGAATTGTTTTGTTTCATTCATAATAAAAATTCATTACCGAAGCACTTCTGCACTGTATTTATTCTAGATATAAGATGCATCAAGTAAATCCTAGTTTCAGATGAGGTTTTCAAAGGCGTGTTGACAGTCAGTAATGCGATACAGACATACGAATTCATAGAGAATTAATGAAGAAGCTCACAAAATCCATACCATCCATCATGCTAAAACTTAGAAATGTAAACCATAGATCACTGTTGTCTGTCGATATGTCTGTCTGTAAATTAACATACGTTTCTTTACTAATATAAAAAAACGACGACGCATCGTGTATGCTTGCGGGTTTTATTTAGGCTGCAATACACACATTCAAATTGCAACGATTTATGTTTTGCGTAATGTGATATCATTAGTTAGCGGGCAGCTTTATTTTTCATCCAATGAAATCGTTTATTTCTATTTATCCCTGCATTCTATATTTCATAAAACGTCAATAAATCTGCTCTAAGTTTAGATCCTTTCAAACTACATTTGTACTTCACTTCACATGGTGGATAACATTGTTAAATATCGTTTGATTGGATGCTTCCCATTAAATATGTTAATGTCTATCCGTATATGTGTTATAAAAAAAGAAAGTCTCCTGTTGAAAATTTCTACTTTCCATAGAGCAGTGCGGATAAACATTAACATATTGTTATTTACTGAGTAAATATAACCTATTAGTTTGTACAGCTGTTTGCGCACTTCACCGACATACAAATTTACGCGTACTGTACTAATTTACTTCACTGTTTTCTCGGCCTATGAACGATAATTAACTGATTTTGGCAATCTACGTTGCAGCACATCTCAATTTACCCGTGCACTTTTCTGCGTTATTGTACTGCCATTCAATATCAGACAGGCAATTAATGCTGATACATCATCTTCTCTAAAATGACAGTACATAAAAAACATATGTTTTGCTAGTTGTGCCATCATTGCATTTTTGAACGGAACTCATTTCATCTAAAAGGACAGTGTCGTGAAGTACATTCGGCTATTGAAACAATACGGGATATGTGACATTTACTTAAAAGCTTCACCGATAATGAGTACATTTCCATAATCATTAATATCAGCAGTTTAGCGATAGAATGTTATCAACATAATAAACAGTTTACATCAGAATCGATTTGGGTTGGTGAATGAAAACAGGTTCCCGGTCGAATGGTTTCTTGCAGCGGCCCAACATCACATATTTTGTCGATGTTAGCCTTGCTATAGAAAATATTTCAAATTTTGTAACGTTGTCGGTACTGGAAAGATTTTAGCTGAATTTAGCGCAGTGAAGAGTCAGAATTTACTAGTCGAAGTGTTTTGATGGATGGTTTTAGCTAGTTTAGTGCCATGCAAAATTGAGCTCCTCTGTAGCGATCCTATACATAACTGGCTTCGATCATAGTCTTGTACCAGAGCATTTTGCAATAATAAATTGCAGAATTATATGCTACAACATAGGCTTATTGTGTTGTATTAATTAACACAATAGACAAAGGCATCCAAAAAAAGACATTAAAAGCACAATAAATATGTTGTGAATTAGATACATTTGTACACATGTTCCCAGATCATTGTTATGTTTCATTGTTATGTTCTATCTGTCAGTGATAGTTTTGCAACATTTCCATCATTTTTCTAGGTAATCTGTAGAAGTTGTATTTATTATTTCGAAAAAAAAATGAGATCATACTTTTGTCTAGTGTCTGTGGGAGTAATGCTTCTATGTTCTAGTATTGGCATATTGTCATAACACATCCAAACAAACGGATGGTTGCACGAATGGTTGCACTATTTATAGTTAAGGGGACATGTATATTTCTCTCAACTAATTACAGTTACAGTTTCAGACTAAACGTTCGGAAGTCAAGCAAACGAAATTTCAGAGATTCCGTCGAAGAACTAAATCATCCAGGTCATACATCATACTGAAACTAATTGATGTTTAACATATATCACATGTGTCTGTCCGTCTGCCTTCCTGTAAATCAATCAACATACAGACAATAATCGTTGTCTGCGCTGTAACAGTTTTCATACAACCCTATGCACACTAATATAAACATTAAACAATTCTGTTCCAGAGCAGAATGAGATTAATAGAAATAAGTAAGAACATAAAGACATTGTTAAATATCTGTGCCGTATGTGGTAGGTTTTCGCACTGTATAAAACACTTTCAAATATAGCAGTTCAATGATGTTTGCCCATTAACTTATAAAGCCGTCCGAGAATGACAAAACATTTAAAGCATTTGTTCTTGTACATATTTATATTTAGAAATCCTATATCTCTCTAAAAGAATACCTCTACCCAAGTTCAGTTCGTCTCAACAGCTATAGACAGAGGAGTAGAAGGAGATGTTGTAAAAGAGATATATAGAAAATGTCAGTATAGACGATTTATATGAGATGTTTGAAAATAGTCTAACGGCGTATGCAAGTCTACACTCAGTTCCAAAAGAAAGTGTGCACTTTGTTTTCTGTGATTTTTCATCGACTACTTTTCTGAAAGCCTATATATTTGGTACCAAAATTGAGATCTGTTTACGTACAATATGGCAAACATTTTAAACTTTTTTTTTAAAAAAAAAAAAAAAAATTTTTTTTTAAAAATTTTAAGCCGATAATTTTTTTTAATTTTTTAAATTTTTTAAATTGAGAAGTGCACACTTTCTTTTGGAACTGAGTGTATTTACCCTAGTGCGGAAATTAATTATGACTATATAGCCATTCTTACCGATCCGATTCTGTTTATACGTCTATCGCCTACTTTACCGACATATATCATAACAAATCTACATATACGGTGTTTGAGCTGTCAAAGAATCCGCGACGACTCACACGTGACATCTCATACAAAGTCCAACTTCTGAAAGTAATACCGGATATTAAAAAGCTCACTAACATATTACAATGAAGGCACGCGACTTTGCGTGCAAAATATGAACGTCAACATTTTGCTTAATACATTCGTTCGTTTTATTCTTTAACCTGCCTATCATCGACAAACGGGATGAATTAGTACTTATTTTTTCCTGATATCAATGAAGTCTCGAAGACTCGATGACATGTTTATATTTCAGTGCTCTTTGTCAAACCAAGCTGCAATGCTAGACTAACAAAGCCTGTTCAGATACAGACGAAATTTCAAAAGTACTTTAAAGCCCTTTAAATAGGGTTATTTTCAATACCCGGAGAAATCAATCAGAGAAAGAGTTTCTGCCCAAGTAACATCTCAATAAAGGTAGATGTTGTGAACATTCTATGAAAATGATTTCACAGAACTGAAGGGAACATTATTTGAGTGTTGGGAAAGACTTTATCGACTATAAATATAGTGCTAGTTTACGGCAGTGCCTACATATTTAATTTTACTCTGGCGCTTTTCTTAATATATGGTACAGCTATTGAACACTAGCTTATAAGTTAGTAAAAAGTTTAAAATTGTGACATGTGCATAACTTAACAAAGTCATGGTAAATAAAAAAACGAAGCACTCGGCCCAACGGGCCTATAAGTCACCCATAAATATAGAAGTTATCTTAATAGTGTCTAGAAGGATTGAACATCAGCTTATATTACACATGAGAACTTGTATCAAAGTAATCACGATGTGCCTAATGGCAACCTCATTGTTTTATGCAAACTTGTATCATTTTCTACTATCATGGTATCGTGGAACGGAAATTGTTTCAACACAAAGGTCACATATTGTACTTGAACATGCAATAGTTGAAAGGACTATCTTGCAATGTACGAACAATTAATGGAAAACAAAGGCTTTTAAAGCTTTTGTCTATAATGAGCCAATTTCCACAACCAGTCGATTCGGTACTTTACTAACTTGATGTTACACATGAAGATTTTACGGATTTCATTGAGGTTGACCGGAAATGTCTTTTATAAAGAACTTTTTAGTTTCGTTAAATGAAAAATAAGTTCCGTGTACGTAGTTATGCTTTATTAAGTCGCAACGGAACAGATTTTGCTGGTTATAAGCTTACCAAATTAATATCTTAAGCTTGATGCAACTTCGGTATACGTAGGTTTAATGGTTTAAGCGCAGCGCAAGTCAGACTTTGCTAAACTTTGCTTTGGTTGGTTTTAGCATCGTGCTTCTGTATCATTAGAACACAAAACCGGGTTTTCCGTAGCCGTTGCAATGATACATGTGAGGTGGTTATTTCTGATATAGACAGGAGTATACATCAAAAGATATCAACCGCAAAATAAATCAGTCGGTATTGAGATTCACACATGTACCCATTATGTTACTCCTACATTTGTAAAATTGGCCAGTTTTCTAGTTTCTATAGCTGAGTCTGTGAAAGAACTGTCAGTCTCAATGGCTGTACGCAAAAAAAAATCACTTCTTACAAAACTAAATATTGAAAATACTTTTAGCACTCAAACAGACGCCATACTTCTTTTATAATAGAAGAAAATATATTCGTCTTCAAGTTCAAGTAAACCTGTAGACCGAAAGTCCGTGCGTAAGTGATGCGATGTAGACAATCGCATTCGCAAGATAATTAATTTTAGGAAACATCCATCATGCTGAAACTGGGAAATGTAAAGAACATTTGTTAGTGTTTGTTTGTAAATTAACATACACGAATAATTCGGTGTCTGCGCCTTTAACAATTTCCATGCTAACCTAGTGCTCTTTGGCACATGCAATTCCAGAGAATAAGATCTTCATGAGAGCCTATCGTTAATTTTATGGCGTGAACACAATACTAGTAAGAAGGTCATCGACGTGTCCGAATGTTGGTTTTCAATTTTGGCGTAGTGCAGATATCAATTATGACATTCTTATTGATTATGTTTATACAGCTGTCGACAACTACACTGACACAAATCATATCAATAACACACATTCTGTATTCATTTACACAAATATTTTCAGAGACTACAAATGTCTTCTGTTGTAGAATCCACGAGCTCTCATACACACTCCGCGCATCATAGGACAACTTCTGAAAGTAACTCACAGATCTCGCTTACATCTCGTTCACGCGACTTCGCGTGAAAATGTCAAAATAATATCTAGATTTTGTTTGATATATTCATTTGATTTGTCCTTCATCTTGCGTTTCATCGACAAAAATTGTAAATACTCTTGACACGCCTCTATGTCATTCTAAATAGCAACGTCTAGATGTAATTTAGCTTGTAAAATTTCTCATTCTACGATTATTCAGTTCAATAAAGACATACGATACATGCTTAGATTCCATATGTGCAATCATTAAAGTATTGAATTAACGATATATCAAAGAATACATGACACGCCTATGATTAGAAGAAAACTCATTGGTTTATGCATACATGTATCATTACTCGTGTTGTGGCACTGTTGAACGGTTTCAATTTTAACTTTAAAGGGACATAACCTATAACTGATGCCAAACTAAGTAGCCTCCAAAACATGAATAATAGAATCTTTGAAAGTATTATAACTAAACCTAAAAGTTTCAGCTATGCATTCCCAGTCATTATCGATAAAATCAGCGGTTTAAAATATACTGCAGTACCGTAAACCATTCAATAATCTATGTAGAGTTGTTGTTGTACAATTAATGGGTGGATGCGATTTATTACAGAAAGCCTCTGTATTGATTATTTATGGTAAAATGAGGCATTTTTCGCCATAGGTTCTTCTGTGAAATTGAAATTATTTATCAGTTTACGTTCATTGAACACATAATCTATGCATAGCTATGTTTCGAGAATATAATCGGCTTGATGTAGGACTGTCCCTTTCAGATTGTATACTATATTTGTACATGCAACAGTTGGAAGGACAATGTCGCAAGGTAGGCCTAAAAGTAATAAATAAGAATGTAAGGTTATGTAGCAGTTATTTAAAACCATTTCATCTAACACAATGAACCGATTTTTACACTTTTGAATTTGGTCGTAGATTGCTTCAGAACACTGCAACTATTATAAGTAGCAGAATTGTAATTAACTTCACCTATGCTTGCGGTAATTAACATTATCATTAGACATAAGTACCATACAAAAGACATTAACATAAATCTATGTCGAATGAGATACGCACATGTATTATCTATCGTTATGATTGTTTACCGGAATGTGCATGCGCAGCAGTTGTTTGTGTTGTTGGTGTGTCTAAGAAAAGAATAGGAAAGAACTTATTTGCAATCAGCGTTTAGGCGGCCACATATCTATCACATACCCAAAAATAACAATACCTACCGTGAAGCCTTAGTAACTCACGCCCGCTGAACGGAGTCGATTTAAGGAAATTATTTTTTTCATACTCGATGGAAACAGCAGGACGGTCTTTGGGATTGTTAAAGTATCTAAATAACTTAAAAAGAGAACAACATGAATATCAAATGTATACATTTAAAGTAATTACATATGTATCCAGCTACGACTGCTTCCGGTGCAGTACTGGAAGGTTAATTCTCTGTAACACCGGCGCATACATAGTTTTAAATACACTCCTTTTGTATTCATTAACATAAATATTTTCTCAGCTTAAGGATTTGTTCTTTCGAAGAATTCCTGAGCATTCGTGGCCTTTGATACATTATCCGCACTTCCCACGCCATATTCTTATGGTAATTGCGGATATAAAACTCGCCTACATACCGTATAAACGCACGCGACTTTGCATGAAGAATGTGCATATCTTTTAATTGTTTCACTGTGTTCAGATTAATTTACTTTTGGCCTTCATCTTGTGTTTCACCTTGCTGACCTCCTGTACAGTGTACACCGCCCACCCACACCTCCTTCCCAGCATTAACTGACTTTAAGTGTGTGATTGGAAGTCAATGCTGGTTAATTAGGACTATGTACATGTACACACTGTCATGATACTGACAAACCTGTGCAGATAACCAGAGGATGAATTAAAAATGACCACGTAAGGGCGGATGCTGTATAAACATAGGTATTTTATTTTGCCAATTTGGACACCTCACTAACGACGGCTTTAGACAGAAGTCTGTTTAATTTACGTGACAACCAACATAGGGTCAACTGTAATGCTATTTTCTCCTTTTCAGGTCGTCGCTCTTTTACTGGGATTTATCAATCTAATTGTAATGGTAATGTTCATCGGGGCTTCAACCTGGGTACATTTAGGGGATTCAAGACTAGGGTTATGGGAAGAATGTTTAACAGTTTCTCCTGGAAGAGTGGACTGCGAACCCGAAGATCCACCAAGTAAGTACTTATAATATACAAGCTCTTGATCATTGGCAAGGCATTTCGTCGTTATCTCTACAATAATAATTATTACGCGACATGAATTGTATAACTTTTCATAACTTTCAATTAAAACACGCTTTTGAAATGAGAACTTTAACATCTAGTGCCTGTCGTCGTGTTTTCAACAAAACAAAACAAACAGAAAGAAGTTTGAGCCCGGTTTAGCATTCATTTGAACATATTTCGCAGTTGGTTCCCGATATGCGCGCGCAATTTCAAAGCTAAGTCGGACTCATCCTACTTCCGCTTGTTGAACTTACCTTTACAGTTTATCTTATACATAGTAAATAAAAAATACCATTTTATGAAGGCACTCACTGTGCTTTAAATTTGTTCTTCCTCCTGTAGATACATGTATATAAATAAAGCACACTATTCATCGACAAAGAAATCGTTGCAGTTCTTCATTAAATACCTATTTATACGTAATTACAGAACGAGCATATCGTTTCTCATCTAATGCAAGATGCAATCACTATTACGCGTGTCTTTGGCATGGCATATTTTTATCATGTTCAATGATGAGTGCCTAGAAGCATAAATAGGCGATTTGAAAAATATTTTGAGACCTAATTCGTAGCCTATATGTCATCATCTAAGGCATACAAAACCTACTAACAGCATTAATGGTGTCTTACGAAAATTAAGTAAAAACATGGAATCAGGAAAGACCTAGTAATGCCAAAATCAATTTGCCTCGGCAAAATACCGTTTGTCTTGGTAAAATGCGTAAACTTGACGCGCTTTTTGCTAAATATTCAGGGCGATAAAAACTTCATAGCTCGAGGCAAAAAATACCCGGTGGCGAAGAAATGAATTATTGTAAATCAAATCGTGAAGCATGTATATAAATATTTAACAGACTATTCTTATCGGCCAACAAAATTTAGTGGCGAAATTTGGTGGCGAAAACAATTCTCCACCGGAATACTGCTTTTGCCACCAAACTTTGTCAATATTAGAAAGGCGAAAACAGCACTCCGTACCACTGTTTGTCTGGCATATGCACATTACTTAACAGATTTAAATGTTAATTGTCTTGTAAATATTGTTTTTATTTTCAGATTGGATGCTGGCCTGCCGAGGACTTTGTTTATTAGGTTTAATTATGTGTTTTAGTGGGAGCGTGGTAGTATGCATAGGAATAAATGCTGAAAAATTCAAGAAAAGATATAGGTGCTATTTCGTCGCAATGCTCATTTATTTCTTAGGAGGTTAGTATATTTTAATACATTATGTACAGTGGCTATTGTTCGCTACGTAGTTAGCGAAACTCTGGGTTTCATTTTAGAAATTTCTGTGCATGTACATGTAGTTTGTCTTTCTTCTATTTTGTCTTTACGAAATATTCAATCGATGTGTCTAGAATACGCTAGTGCAGTTTAAGGCAAGCAGGAAAGTGGCCACTTTACAAACATTCCTTCTTAAAACAGGTCTAGATTTTTAAAATGTAATAAATAGATGATCGGGATACAAAAGTATTGGCTGTTAAAGGCAGGGGTTGCTTTATCGAGGCTGACATTATCACATGTTTAGCTGTATGATTGTTTCAAAGTGTTTCCTTTTGGCAGGGCAGCTAATGAAAAATAGGCCAACTCTTGCCGAGGGTCCAGCTTCTTTCTATGGAAGATGCTGTCCAATGCCTGTCACTGTAAATTTTAATCAAAAGTCAAGTGAAATAAAGTTCTATTCAGTTAAGTGAAATTTTACCGAGCAAAGCTCTCATATATTTAGGTTAAATTTCCTGCAACTATGCACAAACACGTTCATTGACATGGTACTTTAATTCGTTCTACAGATTTCTCGTTCTTTGCCGATGCATCCGCTAAATGATTGTCGAATGATTGTCGAATATTTGCTCTTTACAATATTGCTTTAGCCTCAATATTTCGACTGCAGAACCGACCCATTTTACAAACTTGATATTACATATATGGGCGGCCGTCGTTTATAGCAAATAGCACTTGCGCACAATTAGTTGGACTAAATATTGCCCACAGGTACATGACTCATTGCTGGTATTGGGGTGTGTAATGAGTCATGTACCTGTAAGTTTGCCTATATAATTCCTTGTATTGATATTGCCGCGACATCTTGTACAGATTATTTCTTCAAAATGTCTGCCTGATTCTGCTTTTACACAAAACGGTGCTATTTTAACATACCATAGGATTTCAAGATTCAAGATTTATTCAGTCATGGCATCAACATTTTAAATGTGGGAGACAGGAGATAATTTAATTAGTACACGGTTAATAACACACGGTATAAACAAAACTTGGGTATAATTATCTACATAAACAAAACTCCACTTGTCATAGTTTTATGATCTTTGTTATAACTAGCAACATGTAATGCTGGCGTTAGACCTATTTCGAGGTTTTGAATCAACGCCAGAAGTATATCATTGTCAATTTGTACATCAAAATCTGTCTACACAATGTAATAAGCTGCATGTTACCTGTACATACGCACTCGTCTTACCTGACTCATGAGGGGGTACACCTTTAGACTTGGAAGATTTTTGTTGCAGAATCGTGATAAGATTTTCTCGATGAAATTCAAAACTCGTTTACATTGCGTTATACTACATTGCCTCTCAATTCGATGTGGCTTTAATTTGAACTGAGTCTCGGGAGTGATTAATCTAAGATGGAAAACTTGTTTCGCAATAATTATTTAAACAGTAAAACTAAAGATCATCTTAAAACTAATCGCTGAAAGCGCTATGTTCAACACACATAAAAACATGAATTTTACATGTTCAAATACTGTAGTAGCCCAGTAAGTTGATAACATTAGATGACATGTCAATTTTCAAGTAAGAGTTCAAGATTTGGCTTTTCATTATAATACAAAAAATACTACTGTGTGAATATTACCTTTTCAGTCACTGTAAAAAAAATTTCGTCCAAACTTTAGCACTCCAGGCATCGCACAAACATGTACTTTTGATGTTACCAAACTGACTGCCGCAAGATGATCATCAACACTGATGGGAATTAATCTATTTTTAGCTATTTTTACATACCTCATTAACTTTCTAAAAGATTAATTCTTGCATATATGCGAACAGCGGTAACACAGTGATCTGTGTTATTCAGTACAGATAATAGTTTAATTACCTTCAGTCTTAATCAATGTATGGCAGAGAATATTTTCTAAGAAACAATACGGCTTATAGTGTGTTAATACACGTGCGTTACAGGCAGGTAAAGGTGAAGCAGGTACTAATTGATACGGTCATGGCATTATGTTGTACTTGTTTCTATAGCTTTTGTGCCGCTGGTATCAAGTAATTTCTGCTTGCATTAGCTATTCAGTAAGTACATTTCAATCACCCGCCCTCCCCCCACCACACACACACCACACCTTAAGCAGCAATTAAGAGACCAGAATTAAAAATGGACAGGTCCGTGTCGGCAATTTAGCGAGCTAAGATTTAGTACAACTACTTTTGTTGGCATGTACAGTGCCGACGATTTGGCTAACGCCGTCAAAAACATAATAAATCCATAACTCAAAGCTAGAACATTATGTGGCATCCCTGTGAGGCGTGGCACGGAGAATGTTACACTTTTGGGTAAACAGAAAACATTTTTGTATTCTACTATTTGTATTGGAATTATTCAGAACCATGCCCCCAACGTTTCTCTCTCTCTCTCTCTCTCTCCCTCCCTCCCCCTCTCTCTCTCTCTCTCTCTCTCTCTCTCTCTCTCTCTCTCTCTCTCTCTAAATTTATAGTAACTGCCAATGTTAAACGAACCCGTTTGGATATACAGACATCTGGTGCCTACAATTCACGCAACTAAAATAGAATAAAAAGCTCTAAAACCCGATCTTGTTTTTGAAATGCAATCGAGAAAAAATCTATCAGCTTAGATTGATGTTATGTGGTATTTCGGGAGCAGCAAAAAAAGGATGAAATCACGGAATAGATAAATGGCTTCATTTGATTGGTTCGGAGCTAATTTCCGATGAAAGTCACGTGCGTCTGGAATATTAGGAAGCTAATTTCGTTGCAGATACCATAACAGTAATGCTCATTGGTTTATTCCTTGTTACGCAGTCAGTCGATCTTTTGTTGCAACTGCTGCAGAAAATTAGAATCCTTCCAATCATGAAATCAATGACATTTTCCCCTCATATTTTGCGAAGAGTATCAAATACACTTTTTTTTTTTCTTTCAAGTGACAAAATTAATCAGTCATTTTCAAGGAATGATATTATTTTCTTTTTATGGCATCTCCGGTTTCGACCATACATATGTGATATCTATGGATCTTGCAACTTGTCGCTCGGTCATATGACAATATTCGGGTAAACAGAATCCAATCAGTCAGATATTAAAAGGTTCGTCTGCTACTGAGCAAAGTCTTGAACACTTGGTGTATTGTGTGTGCTATAGAAAGCAGACTTACAGCAGACTGTTCAGATTTTTCGTAATTTCTCATTGATTCTTTGAATTTTATATGTAGGAAACTTGTTAAACTAGAAAGTTTTGCTATGCACATGTTTACATAAAAGCTGGGCCAAACCACTGGCACCAGAGTACTGAACTGCCCTGTAATGTTAACAAAATACCAAAAGCATACCTAAATAACACTCTATCATGAAAAAAAAAACAAAAAAAAAAAAATGGTAAAAAGTCATTTACCATTATTTGTGTATTTTTTCATGATAGGTATATTTTTTGGTATTTTTTGTTAAAATTACAGGGCATTTCAGTACTCTGGTGCCAGTGGGCCAAACGGCGGTGACGTCTTGTGAAATTGTGACGTAATTTGTCACGTGACGCATTCCAGAAGTGATCAAAAAAGAGATGTCATATGCCCTACAGATGCAGACTAAATGGAAACGATTATGATGGAACTTTATTTTTTTGCGTATGGTTTAGAGTAGTTAATATAGTTCTTGGAATATTATGTAATATTTACAGATGACCTTTTCTGTAGAACTACATATGCACAAACGATATTTCAAATTAGTTGCTGTTTTCGTTTTATTTACAGTTATGTTTAATACTACAGCGTTGATAATCTACCCTGTGAAATATTCGGAACAGATTGGAATGCGAGCCGGGGACAACTCTTGGTCGTTTGGCTGGGCTTATGGTGTCGGCTGGGGATCGACAGGGCTGTTAGCTTTTTCTGCTATTTTACTGTGCCTTGATAAAGATGCTGATGAAGTCGTTATGCGAGAAGTAACGGACTATGAAAATGGAATAGAGGAAGATGAGGTCATTATATGATTGTAGTCTTTCGTCTTCATTTTTCAAGGGCGCACTAAAGTGTTTATGTCTTTTATATGTTTTATTTGCATGTGGAAAACCCCAAGAACTCCGTCTCAGTATGGAGCGAACATTAACACATACAATGAGCCCCTTTTCCTAGGGTGATATGATACCCCGTGAAGTGCTGTACAGAAATTGGAGAAAATGCACGGTGTGCACGTTTGCTTCTTAAAAACGAGTATAATAAAAACGTCCACCGATTTAATTGTTCACATCATTATATAAAATGAACCACCTGTTACTTAAGTGGTCCGTGGGCTTATAGACTGATATTATTTACTTGAATAAAATTCATATATCTTAATAACTGTGTGATCTTAACACATAAAAATAACGTATGTTCTGTCTTTTGCGACCCTATCGTCGTTCTTCACTTAAAGTGCACTACAGTTACCTCCCTTTGGTTACTTTACACGGTCACTTGGCCTAAAGCTGCAACGCTGTCCAAACTTTCTGGCTTTTGATTTGTTAGCTTGGATATCGATTGCCCGGATTTAACCAATCAGTAGTCAGAGCTCTTATACATGTACTAAGCCAGAAAAAAAGTTGTTATGAACTTAATACAGAAACTTCGCTGCAATACGAACATTTTGCTATTTTGTCTCTCTTAGCACAGAACGGGCAAACGCAGACTAAATATTAGTTTTGTCTAATTCCTAAAATAGAAGTGATTTCATTATTCGGTTAGCGGAAAGGGAACAAAACTATCATTACGCAATAAGTAGTGTGCAACCCGAGCCCGATAATGTAATCCATCGTTTCACACTCGACAAACACCATAACAAACAATTACCAGGTGAAAGTTAGAGGCCAGAAAAATGGAACTAGGGCAAGCTGCACTGTATTTATATGATTTTGCAGACCATTTCTGTAAATGTACAACCGGGGAGGGGGAGGGGAGAAGTATATACACTAGCCCCTGCTCCTATGCCTATGCAAATAACCCATACGTGTTGGATGTCATTCTATTTCTTTTTGTACAGTCATGTCTTCATACTGTGATTTTGATTGGCTCAGCGTGTTTAACAATTGTTTAATTCATGACAATATCAACTGTTGATGTATTGGTTACCAGAGGCAGTTGTGCTGTTGGCATCGGATTATTTTATTTTCAATTCGAGAAACCTATTCTAATTGCAAAAGAAACTGCAAGTCATGCCAATTTATTAGCTTGAGAAGTAGAATAAACAACTTCAGCAATTCAGAGGATGTAATGATATACGATAGGTTGTCTACGTTCTGTGCAACGATACACGGGTAATGAATTTGTTCTTCCATAAAAGACTCAAGTTACGCAGTTACAAATAGCAGTTCAGTTGAAGAGAAAATAAATGCTTATTACATAAAACATGTTTATCTTTAACACAGAATCATTATTTAACGATACGTCAGCACAGCTGTCTCAGTTTTTCCGACTATTGTTCAACTCGGCGATTTCCGGCAGAATTCGGGAAATCACCGAGGTAGCACGATTGTATTTCCGTGAGCATCGTATAGACTTTGTCGGTGGAAACCAGCGTTTAGATTATACAACCAGTTTGAATAAATTGTCTGACTTTATATATGTGAGAGAAAATAACAGTTGGAGTTTAGTATTAATATTAATAGAAGAAATAATGCTGTTTTGATCGGTATTCACAACTGCTTTATCATCGTAACGTTGGTTTTAGCCCAGACCAGCTCATTTGCTTTTTGCTCATATTTAGCATATAGTAACCACAACATTCCTTGACCAACCTTTTGTCGTGTCACCAAAGTCGTTTTTTTATAATTCTATATTATTCATTGTGTCTCATGGACTGAACTTAAAATTCCAAAACGAACGAATTTTCATGTATGCCTTTCATAAAGCTTTATTTATGTCATCATCATCATCATAATCATCTGCCATCGCCATCATCATTATCGTTATCATAGACCATGATTCATTTCCAACTTCAAAAAGTCGAAGTATAAATCTGATCATCTCTTTTCAATGTCAAGTAAATTTTGTTACATACAAATCTTTCTGAACATTGCTGAACACCTGACAGAAATAGACAGGACTCGATAGAATTCATAGACTTTACAATTTATATTATTTACTTCTTCTGGGTGTAGTTCTGCATCATTTTTTGGGTCACTGAGTTGCTCATTCGGATAGTCGAGTCAGAAATGTTAGAAGGCGCGTCGGTATGTACATGTTTTGTTGACGCTGCGCTTTGTGCAAATTCTAATCAGTTCTGTTCTGTTCTGTCCTACTGTATCCCCGTTGATTTTTTATGTGCTATGTTTATACTTACCCGTGTTTTTGTGTCCATGGTAACAGGTCAGCTTTAAACAAAGAATCTTCTAGTGTTAAATTGTTTTCTCGATATACTTTTTACCATGTAAAAAGATTTTATTTTGCATTTACGTGAGCTACGTTGTCATTATATAAAATCGTTTGCAGTTTATTCCACAATGTGCCGTTGCAGCCCATTCTGGATTTATTACATTACATGGAAAATACGACGATTATGTAATTTCAATGCCATTAAGTAAATAGCATGTTCGATGATTATTCCATTATGGAAAGATGTTAAACGTCTGACATTTACATTTATGGTTAAATGCAACTCTTACCCGCACGCAAACGAAAGTTTATGCAAGAATTTGGATTTTGCATGTCAACAAAAATCAAATTCGCTTACAAGTTGTCTCACTTACACATCCTTCAGCGCTTGCTAAAGTTTACCCTGTCAGCAGCAAATGATTCTTCCGAACAGTGCAGATCATGATCAGTCTAAACGACCATGAAATCATGACTATTCGCTATTCGGTCCGTTCATTTTCAGTAGACATACATTTAAACAGTCAATGTCCGAACTGAAATTTTCAAAAAAATTAGCAGAAGTAACGGTTAATTTTATTTGTGCGACCAAGCTGTTGAGAGTTGATAGCTTTCCATGTAGTGGAATATATATATGTGTACAAGATGATTACTTGACATAATATTTGCAAAACTCCTATTGAGAAGTATGAGGGATGTCCCAGAATACTGTACCTCTACTGTATTCATTAGTAAATGAAAAAAATAACTTGACTAAATTTTGACGCGACCGTCATATTGGCTATATGTAAGTACACTAGAATCAGTCAGGTTTAAAAAAACATACCAGTAAATAATTCAAAATTAATCGTCTATGAAAGATATGTACTTGGACCGTAGAAATTTGAGAACTTTTTTTTTTAAAGAAGAAACAACGTTACTGACATGTAGATACGTTTTGAAATTGTGCTTATCCTGGGGCATCCCTTTCAGCCGTACTAACTGTTACTACCTCGACCATCATCCATTTGAATTGCAGTGTTAAATACATTTTTAAAAGTTCTTTCATAAGTGGTTTGTTATTTCTTCTCCTTTTTTAATTCAGCTGTTTAAGGCAAAGTCTTATGCCTGTGTTTAGAATGTTCTTCAGACCTAAATCAGTGCTGTTAAATGAATGTCTGAAATCTCTGTCCAGAGTTACCGTTCCTGCTACACTCGCACTGGATTGGAAACGAACGACAACTCTTGATAGAAATTGTAATACATTGTAATCCGTCGTTAAAGCATATTCGATTCTGTCGTCTGCAACAGAAATTCCGATACAACATACTTGCATGTTTGCTTTGCATACGCACTCATGCATCTATATTTTCTTCTCTCTATCTTCAGAGATTGACAGAAACAATCACGGACAAATCAGAGACAGAGTCGGATATTGCTTATGCAGATGAAATGTTCAAATGAAGTGTGAGCCAGTCTTTCTAAATTGTTTTAATATGAATTAATCGAAAAGAGGAAAAATTAGCTAGTTTTCTGACGATGTGCAATTTCGTTTGGTAAACGATACTTTGCACGCCGACACATTTTTCCCCCACAGAAATGTGAACAACTACCGATTCTGTGAAAACCATGACAAAGTTTTGAGAATATCTGGCAAAAATTTTATGTACTGATATGCACTATTCAATGCAATGCTTTTATAAAATGTGTGTGTTAATTTAATGTGTGGTGAAAAAATACATAGCCGATACAACGAAAATTGAATGTTACGATGTAAACAGTGGAATTAATGACACGTTGCAGCAAGAAAAGAAAAATTGATATCCATCTGAGGGAAAACAGACTTGGGTGGACAGAGAAAGAAATACATATCACAAACAAGTTTCAAAATTCTGAGTGCCGCCGTTTTTCTGAGTATATTATCCTTCATGCAATAAACATGAATGTAAAGAAAAGAAATTAGAAGGACATTTTTGTAGGGAAAATTGCATAGCTATCAAACGTCAGCCTTATATATGAAGTATTCTACAGTTCAGAAATTTTTACGGCATTTATTGGAATTCAGGAAACGAAATCACCACCAAGGCTTCACTGGTACAGAAATAGCCTGATTATTTTAGATTGGTTTTAGACATAATTTTTTTAAACGTATGGGTTCTGATCCTAAGATTTTTGTGATTAATCAACCGCTTTTCTCTCAGATGTCACTGCCTATGTCGTGGTCGTACACGCATCTTGATGCATTATCATGTGGGACATTTATGTGATCTCATCTACCGCTAGGCTAATTGATTTGAGATGTATAAGCACACAAATTGTTTTTTTGCCTAATCATTTATATATATTTTTACTTTAAAATTTTACTGTGGTGCTGATTGTTGAAGCTATTCACATATACCTTAGCAGTATAGCAGATATATACACGTAATCAGATAATCAAGATATTCCTGCTGCTTTTCTAGCAAGCTCCAATAGAGTGTGGCAAGTTAACTGGCCACTTTCCCATGAGAGTGTGGTAAGTTAATTCACCAATTTCCAATCAAAGTGTGGCAAAAAAACTAACCACTTTCCCATCAGAGTATGGCGAGTTAGTTGACCACTTTCCCTCAAAAGTGAGGCGAAATAACGAACACTTTCCCCCTAAGTGTTTCAATTTAACTGAACATTTTCCCGTCAGAGTGTGGCAAGTCAAGTGATCCCTTTTCTATCAGAACATAGCAAGTTCACTGGTCACTTTCAAATCAGAATGTGCCAAGTTAGCTGGTCACATTCCAAACAGAATGTGCCAAGTTAGCAGACAACTTTCCTATTAAAGTATGGCCAGTTAACACACGACTTTTCGATCAGAGATACAACTTTCCCAACAGAATGTGCCAAGTTAACTGACGACTTTCCCATAAGAGTCTGACAAGTAACTAACAACGTTCCCATTAGGGTCTAGCAAGTAACTAGACACCCAACATAGACTGATGTTGGAGTGGAGACTGAGATCATTTCATTGCTCAATAACTGAAAACTATAGTAGTCTAAAGCATAGTAGTTCTGTCCTCTTGATTTGCTGCACACCACTGACCATATATAGTATGAACTACAACCCCATATAACAAAAAAAGAGTGACACTGACGTATTAGGTTTATAAACGATTCATTCAACAATTATATTCTACCTGTTTATGCAATTATTATTAAAATATAATAATAGAAACAAGAAACATGGCAATGCCACGAAACCAGGTTTTCCTTTGACTGCCAAATCAAGTTAAACAACAGGATTTTCAGTAAGTCCTGTGACCTGACCTTGGAGCCAGCCATGCGGAACATGCGTCGCACGTCATCTGATGTGGTAAACATTTGTCTGAAGTTTCACAAAATTCTTCAAAGGGTTGAAGAGTTACAGAGGGACAGGATTTTCAAGTTAAGTCACGTGACCTTGACCTTGGAGCCAGCCTGCGGAACATGCGTTCTGCACGTCATCTTGATGTGGTAAACATTTGTCTGAAGTTTCATCAAAATTCTTCAAAGGGTGAAGAGTTACAGAGGGACACAATTTCGTTTGACGCCCGCCCATCCGCCCATCCGCCCATCCGCCCGCCATACCCCAATCTAATAACCAGGATTTTCAAAATTGAAAACCTGGTTAATAAAAGGATTGTTATGAAATGCATGTTTGTTTTTGACCTCGCTTGTTAGCGGCATTTTCCGTAGAATCTCGTGAAAGACCGAAAGATGCTCCGATTGCCAACACGTATCTGCTTATTACTACCAATATACAAATCCAAGTTTGAGATATCATTTACTGGTTCTAACTGTCATCATTGCAATGTAACTATATACGTTAGGTTGTATTTAAATGTTGAGTGAATAAGTGAAGTTGTTTGAAAAAAATATATCGTCAGTTGTGAACCTGACTTAAGATGTATATTTTGTCTTTGACCTCTAATCGTGACCTTGAATCTAGGCCTGATCCTTGAGGGTGTTTCACTGTTTAATGATACTGATGATTTACTTGCAGTTAATGTAAAAGCCAAATGTCTTAAAGCCTACAAAACAAACCACATAAACAAATATGCCATGCGCGTAAACACGGTGGGGAATCACGTGACTTTCATGGTAGCTGCAACGGACAAAATGGCCGTTTACTGTCATCACTACGGACGGATTTTGTCAGGTATTTAAATAATTTCACGTTGCATTGTCTCCCGACACCCATACAAACTTATACGGAATGTTTTGCCGATTTTATTGATAGCACTATTATCGTCCTTGCTTTCTAGTTTTCTCAAACGGCCATTTTTTCCGCTGCCGCTACCAGAAAAGTCACATTATTCCCCACCGTGGCAAAGGGGTAATTCATAAGGGTATAACATATTGTTACGATGCTTTTTATAAGCTATATGACACTAAATTCTGATACAAATACCTACGTATCAGATCCCATTGATTTCAACAGCAAAACGAATAACCGGCAGTAATCGGTCTGGACAGTTGTGCTCGTATGCATGACCACATACACATACTCGTATGCCAAGCATGCCAAAGAAACATGCTAGTATCAAAGATATTGGCTATTTAACAAATGCATGTCAGGAATGTCCCCAGCATGAAATGCAAACACAGTACAGTGACAGGTAAGTTGAAGGTAGATGCTCTCATGTTAGAAGGATACGGAAAGAAATTTATCTGGAACAACTTTTTAGGTGATTTGTCTTCTTCAATTTCAATCTCGAAGATAAATCATATAAAATAATTTCTAAACACTAGTTAACACAACACTCACCAACACCCTACAACTAGCTCTATAGCAAACAGACGTTGGTTAGATTAATTAGGCTTACGATAAAATAAGTTCAAGGTTAAATGGAACCTATACCAATGTACTATCAATTTTGGAGACGAAAAATAATCTTTTGATTGTATTGATACAGTAAATTTCATTACATAAAGAACTTTTCACATTTTGTCATATTCCTTGAAAAAACTTGCAAACTTTTGTGAAATACCATTTTGGAATACTTTTGAACAAAATACAGCATGTTGGTTGATGACGCTTTAAAAAAACTGAAAATGTAAGTCATACAAAATAGAAACATTCCACTCAAAACATGCCAGATCATGCAGCGATGTACGTGTGCTGTCGAAATGTCTTTTGACTACATTTTACTAAGCATAAGAGGAAAGGAACAATTTCAAGAATCACATTCTATAAGAACCCATAATACACACTGAACATGTTTAGTCACTCAACGGACACATTTAAAAAAAAATTGTTTCACTATATGTCTCTATAAACACCACACACATTAAAAAAAAATTAGTGAACACACATTTAAAAAAAAATGGTTTCACTATATGTCTCTATAAACCACACTTGTGGTTTATAGAGACATATAGTGAAACAATTTTTTTTTCATATTCACATACTATAAGAGCCAGTTATCACTCTGAACATGTTTAGTCACTCAACGGACACATTTAAAAAAAAATTGTTTCACGTATATGTCTCTATAAACACCACACACATTAAAAAAAAATTTAGTGAACACACATTTAAAAAAAATTGTTTCACTATAAGTCTCTTTTGTTGGACATATAGTGAAACAATTATTTTAATGTGTCCGTCGAGTGACTTAATCTGTTCAGAGTGTATAATGGGCTCTTATAGTATGTGAATATGAAAAAAAATTGATTCACTGTATGTCTCTATAAACCATATCAATTAAAAAAAAAATGAGTGAACACACATTAAAAAATTGTTTCACTATATGTCTCTATAAACCACACTTTGAGCTTTTCCTAATCTAAGTCAATGCAAGTTGTCTCCCTTATTTTGGCAAATGGCGTCAGGAAGAATAGGGAAGTCACTCTGTTTTCCTTATTTAAGTCAGCAAGAGTTTTCTTTCCCTGGTTTTTATAAATGGTGTTAGGGGGAAAGGGAAACAACTCTGCTTTTCCTAATTTAAGTCAATGCAAGTTGTCTACCCTGATTTTTTTCAAATCCCGTCAGGGACAAAAAAGGAAAGTAACACTGTTTTCCTTATTTCAGTCAGCACGAATTGTCTCCCCCTGATTTTAATAAATGGCGTAAGGTGAAAAAAGGAATTAAGTCTGTTTTCTCCCTATTTTAGTCAGCACGAGTTGTCTCCCTCTGATTTTTGCAAATGGCGTGATGACAAAAAAGGGAGGTCACTCTGGTCTACCGAATTCAAAGTCAGTACGAGTTGTGTCCCCTGATTTTAACAAATGGCGTCAGGGTGAAAAAGGGAAGTAACTCTGCTTTTCCTAATTTAAGTCAAAACGAGTTGTCTCCCCTGATATTTACAAATGGCGTCAGGATAAAAGGGAGGTAACTCTGTTTTCCTTACTGATTTTTGCAAATGGCGTCAGGGCAAAAAGGGAGGTTACTCTGTTTCCCTAATTTTACTCAATGCCAGTTGTCTCTCCTGATTTTTGCAAATGGCGTCAGGAGAAAAACGGGAGGTAACTCTGTTTTTCCTAATTTAAGTCAGTACGAGTTGTCTCCCCTGATTTTTGCAAATGGCGTCAGATGAAAAAAGGGAGGTTAGTCTGCTTTCCTTATTTTAGTCAATGCACAGTTGTCTCCCCTGATTTTTGCAAATGGCGTCAGGACAAAAAGGGGGGGGTTTGGGAGGGGTCTCCCGATTTTACTCAAAGCCAGTTGCCCGATTTTGCAAATGGCGTCAGGAGAAAAAAGGGAGGTAACTCTGTTTTCCTAATTTTACTCAATGCAAATTGTCTCCCCTGATTTTTGCAAATGGTGTCAGGAGAAAAAAGGGAAGTAATTCTGCTTTTTCCTAATTTTAGTCAATGCACGAATTCTCTCCCCTGATTTTTGCAATGGTGTCAGGAGAAAAAAGGGAAGTATCTGCTTTTTCCTAATTTAGTCAGCACGAGTTCTCTCCCCCTGATTTGTACAAAAAGCGAATTTACTCTGCTTTTCCTCATTTAACTCAGCACGAGTTCTCTCCCCCTGGTTTTTACAAATGGCGTCAGGGAAAAAAGGAAAGTAACTCGGCTTTTCCTAATTTAAGTCAGTACGAGTTGTCTCCCCTGATATTTGCTAGTGGCGTCAGGAGAAAAAAGGGAGGTTACTCTGTTTTTCCTTAATTTAGTCAGCACGAGTTGTCTCCCCCTGATTTTTGCAAATGGCGTCAGGACAAAAAAGGGAGGTCACTCTGGTCTTCCTTATTCAGTCAGTACGAGTTATGTCCGCTGATTTTAACAAAACGGGAAGTAACTCTGTTTTTCCTAATTTTAGTCAGCAAAAGTTGTCTCCCCCTGATTTTTACCAATGGCGTCAGGGGAAAACAGAAAGTAACTCTGCTTTTCCTAATTTTACTTAATGCAAGTTGTGTCCCCTGATTTTTGCAAATGTTGCAGGTGAAAAAAGGGAGGTAACTCGGTTTTTCCTTATTTTAGTCAGCACGAGTTGTTTCCCCCTGACTTTTACAAATGGCGTCAGGGGAAAAAATGGGAAGTAACTCTGCTTTTCCTATTTTTACTCAATGAGAGTTGTCCCTGATTTTTACCAATGGCGTCAGGGGAAAGAAGGGAAGTAACTCTGCTTTTCCTAATTTTACTCAATGCAAGTTGTCTCTACTGATTTGTACAAATGGCGTCAGGAAGGAAGATAACTCTGTTTTACTTATTTTTGTCAGCACTAGTTGTCTCCCCCTGATTTTTACAAATGGCGTCAGGGGAAAAAGGGAGGTAACTCTGCTTTTCCTAAATTAAGTACGAGTTGTCTTCCCTTATTTTTGCAATTGGCGTTAGGGGATAATGGAGGTAACTATAGTTTTCCTAATTTAAGTCAATACGAATTGTCGATCCTGATTTTTGCAAATGGTGTCAGGATAAAAAAGGGAGATACCTGGTTTTCCTAACTGAGTCGGTACGAGATGTCTCCCCCTGATTTTTGCAAATGGCGTCAAGATAAAAAGGTAGGTGACTGTTTTTTTTTTTAAGTCAGTACGAGTTGTCTCCCCCTAATTTTAACAAATGGATTCAAGGGAGAAAAGGGGAGTAAGTTTGGTTTTCCTAATTTATGTCAGTACGAGTTGTCTCTCCCTGATTTTTGCAAATGGCATGAGAGGAGAAAAGGGAAGTTACTCTTGATTTCCTTATTTTAAGAAAGAGTTGTCTCCTTCGATTTTTGAAAATAGCGTCAGGGGTTAAAAAAGTGAGTAACTGGGTTTCATATTTTCAAAGCAGTACGAGTTGTCACCCCTAAATTTTCAAATTGCGTGAAATGAACAAAGGGGTCTAACTTTGGGTTTCCTAGTTTAAAGTGAGAACGAGTTGTCTTCCAATTGTTTGCAAATGGCGTCATGGGAACAATGGGAGGTAGGTAACAGGTTTTCCTAATTTTAAATCAGAACGAGTTGTCTCCTCCTGCTTTTTGCAAATGGCGTCAGGGGGAAAATGTAAGTAAATCTGGTTTTCCTAATTTTAAGTCAGTACGAGTTGTCTCGCTTATTGTTGGAAGTGACGTCATGGGGGAAAAAGGGCATTAACTCTGATTATGGAATTTTTATTAGGTTATATAAGATATGAAATGCAATAAAATAGCATGTTATATATAATTACAAAAATTAAGGTCAACTTATATATTTTCAAGTAATTTAACAATATGACAAAGTTAACGAATATTAAGACAAATGACACAAATTGTCAGGGAGACGCTCTACCACTGCACCAATGTACAAACTGTGTACAACTATAAAATCTGAACGGTATTAAAACACATTGCAACCCTTCTACCTTAAGAGTTTTATATTCCCCTCATTTAATACAATCAGTCAAGGTTCATTTATGTAACTACTCCTAACCTCACTGGCTAAATTATCTCTTCTTGAAAATTGAGATAGTATAACGTTGGAAACTAAAACAAGGTCGATACATTCCCTTCTGTCATAGTTATGTCATTGTCTATATTTTAATGTTTTTGGGGTCTTTCTTTAAAATGCAAGGTTAGAAATGACTTTTGTACAAATAACAATCGAATTTGCGGATAAGACCAATTTAATTTTTCAATAAATTTTTGATATCGAGTATTCATTTACATCACTGAAAACTAAATATGTTAAATTTGATTTGAACTTCCAATTATAAATAAATTTAGTGTATGTGCCTGCTTGAAGAGTGCAAGGCTTTTTCCCATACTGGTCTTTATACGTAGGTGGTATTTTACAGAGGTTTGACTAAATTAGTTACGTCCAAATGTATCTTTCACTTATTCCTGAAAATTGTTTCGATCTATGGTTTATGTTTGTGCAAGTTAAAGGGGTATTCTCTACAACAAGCAGATTGTTTTCTAAAACGTTAAAATGTCATGTCATGTAACGTAACGCTATAATATGTTCTGTAAAAAATAAACAAGTTTTTCAAGAACATACATTGACAAATGTCTCGTTAACACGCAGATTGCCAATATACCAATGTTTCATCCACCCCTAAATTATGAAAGTGTTTATGAAAGTTTTACTGAACTACAACATGTACGTTAATGCTAACTTTACCGATGTTTACTGGCAATTTTAGCTGAAACTTTCAGTTTTGGTAGTAGTCATTTCAATTATTTCACTAAAAAATATTTTGAGGTTATAAATTGTGATAAAAGATTGAGGTAATTCCTCTTTAAAGTCTGTTACATGTTTCTATACAATTGTTCCTGTTTCTCTTACACATTCTACAACCCACAATTATACTGTCCCCAGCAACATTTTCGCATACTGGACAGAGTATAGCAAAAGCAGTTTAAAATACAGAATGAAAAGGTACTGTAAACCAATGAATTTTCACGTCAGTTACTGTTCATGTTTTATCCATTTTGTGCCAATAGGCGATTTTTAAATTTCTCGTGATTCATATCAACAAAATACAAAAAGAACTTTATTTCTGAAGTAAGGAAAACTGGTCTCTGTGAATAGAGTGAAAATTAAGTATATGGTTTACAGTATAAAATTATTATAATTATTATTACTGTTATTGTTATTATTATTGTTTAATATTATTATTATTATCGTGATAGTTATTGTTATTATTAACACATGAAGTCAGACTCTATCTTAAACTGCCTAACCTAAAATCTGCTGAGTAAGCAACTTTGATCCAGAAGGACAAAACAATTGGGGATGGCGTCGCATATTGGAGAAACAGGGACCAAGCCATATTCTTTTAATCACAAATACCATTTTGGTCAAAACAAATGACATTTAAATCTGTGATCAATATAAATAACCTCAAAACTGTTTTATCTAAATAACTGCAATGATTGCTACAAAACCTGGAAGTTTCAGCCAAAACCTCCAGTAAATATCGGCAAAGTTAGCAGAATCGTACATTTTCTAGTTCAGTAAAATTTTCATAGACACTCATATTTTAGGGGTGTATGAAACATTGCTGTAATGGCAATCTGTGCGTAAACGAGACATTTGTCAATGTATGTTAGCCTTGAAAAACTTGTTTATTTATTTTTTACATAACATAACAAAGCTGTAACGTAACATAACATAACATTTTAGCGTTTTGAGAAGACAATCTGCTCGTTGTAGGGATTACTCCATTAAATTACACAACATTTATTTCAAATTGATATTGTCGTAAGTTTTACATCCAGATCTCTTTAAAAATATAATAATTCAAAAATGTAAAAGAAGTTAATCATGAAGCTTAAAAATATGGGTAAGGATATCCTTGAAGATTAAAAAACAATATATCAATAAAGTTGATATTTATTACAACATTTAGTGTAACCTGCATTAAAGACCATCCTGCGTATAAAGACCATTAGGAACAAAACCGTGCATTTTCTTTTAAAGTATAAACACCTGTGAATAAAGACCACCTGTCAACAATGACCACTTTCGTTCCTCCATTCAGTGGTCTTTGTGTACAGGTTTGACTGTACTCACCGCCCATAATCAATATTTTGAACACACATCAAAACAGTTTAAAGCCCCGTGATCTGCAGAATTTGCCCAGATAGATGAAAAAAATTTCAAGCAGACTAATGACTATAATAATGTTCTATTTACATGAAAACAATGTAGAGGTATGCATCGATTTCGTAATAATGTAATTTCTTAACGAAACAATATCGGCAGAAAGCGTGTCTTATGTTTTGTAATATCATTGAAAAAATACTGAGCTATAATTGCAATATGTCCTTTGGAATTAAAAAGCACTGTCAGAAACCTTTGGTACAAATCACAGTTAATTTTACCGCTCATGCATCTTTTGTAACATTCAAGGTGATCACTAGCCTTTAACTTTAAGATCTGGCAGTATTCATAAACTTAAAACCATGAAATATCTAGCAAGATGATGGCTGTAACCAATAAAAGGATCCGTTCTATATCAAATAGCCAATTACCGGGAAAAAACACATGTTAGGCAAGGCTATCAAAGTTCAGCCATCTTGAGAAAAAAATCTATCAGGATAAAAATTTAAAATGTCGTCATACTATGCTCAGTCCATCAAGAGGTACATAAATTATTTAGATTATAAGGAATATTTTCATGTGCATTAAGGGTAGTACAAGTAAATACTTTTACACAAAATGAATGATAGACATTTGAGGTAAACAGAATTTGAAAATGGTACTTTCGTAACTTTTAAAATGGAGTTTCTATACAACTGTACAATTAAGTATAGATATAGATCTATTAGGCGATCGACCACTGTCTTACGAAGTTTTAAATTCCGTGTTATGTAATACATTTTTTTTTCAAAATATGCAGGATTCATTAATTTAACCATTAATAGATTAGAGTTAAATCAATATAAATCAGTTTGAAAAATTTCCTTGACTAAAATGTCACAAGGATGTTAAAATAAAAACTTCACTCAAATGTCTATCAGAAGTCTATTTCGAGTTATTCTGAGTCTGGGTCGATGGATGACTGACAGCTTTCACATTCTTGATACTTTAAGAACAGGCTTAGGCTGAAGATAGTCAGCAGACGACAATTCTGTCGGCAGTCAGCAGACGACAATTCTGATCCTCAACACCAGATGAAGTAGATGACCACTGTCACTAGTCTGCAGTCGCTATTCACCAGAAAACTTGTAAAATCACTCCATACAGAAGTCCTGAAAAACAAGCGGGCCATCATCGCCCCCTATATCGCTCACCAGTGCTCACCTTGCCCTTCACCCAAGGTCATAAGACAAACATCCCAATATGACCCTAAAGTGTTGACCATAAACTGTTTTTGTATTTCAGTCTTGACCCCAGATTTGTGAAATTAGTTTGATAGGTAAATCTTTTCCAACAAAATATTTTTTACAGTTTTTCTCGTATAATCTAATTAAAACATGTGACATCCAGGGCATGGTCAATTTTGACCCAAGAGCATGATTTGAATAAGCCTAGTTGAGAACCACTAGGCAATGCTACACACAAAATATTAAAAATCTGGGCCTTGTTTTTTTACAAGTGTCATTTTTAAGTTTTAATGTGTTCCTGCTTTTCCAAATGTGCCATTTTTGTCTTTCTATTTCTTCCTACAGCCTCTCAAAAATTTGATAGTTGTTTTGCAATAGTATTTATCACTGAAAAATTGAGTGTCCACACAGTTGTAGCCTGTTTGCATTCCAAAGTAGGATGCTTTGATGTTTTTTCAGATATAATAAATTTGACAAATCAATGTCAATAACTCCGCTTAAAGTCACTGAAACAAAACATGCTGATATTATGCGAAGTGTGATATTATACAACTCACTTATGTAAAGTTTGGTTGAAATAGGAGTTATAGCCCAGACATCGAAAACAATAGGCCTAAAAGGGCAAGTATCGCTCTACTGGTCTGTCTGACTGGATTGTTCTGAGTAAGTTTTGTGAAAATCTTTTGCAATGTAACCAAGGAATATCTAACAGAGTTAACTGTGACTTTGATCAACTGACCAAAAACAAACAAAAACAGCAGGGATCATCTACTTATAAAAATCAATCATCCTATGACGTTTGAAAACAGTGGGTGATGTAGATATCAAGATATTGAGTGGAAAAGATTTTCAAAGTTTGGGTCACTGTGACCTTGACCTTTGACCCTCTGACCCAAAAACAATAGCGATCATCTATTCAATAAGACCAATCATCATATGAAATTGAAGACTGTAGGTCAAATAGATCTCAGGGGAAAATATTTTCAAAGTTCGAATCACTGTGACCTTGACCTTTGACTCACTAACCAAATAATCAATAGGGATCATCTACATGTTACAGGAAACCTTCTAAGCCAGTTTGATGAAAGTTGCAAAAAAACTGTGACCCGTAGAGCGTTATCAAGGAAAACCTAATGGAGGTCACTTTGACCTTGACCTTTGACACACTGACACCAAAAACAATAGGGATCATCTACATATTGCAGGAAACCTTCTGAGCAAGTTTGGTGAAAGTTGAATGAAAATTGTCACCCATGGAGTGTTATCAAAGAATTGCTATCGGAAGTCACTGTGACTTTGACCTTTGACTCACTGACCCCAAAAACAATAGGAAACATCTACAAGTTGCATGGATCCTTATCAGCAAGTTTCATCATAGTCAAATGAATATTGCAAACTGTAAAGTGTAGGTTAACGGACAGACGTACGATGGACAAACCACCATGGCATAGGTTCCGCTGTAATTCGTCCAGTAGATCTAACAATTAGACAAATCACTGGCAATAACTCTGATAAAAGTCAATGAACCAGATAATACTGATATGCATAAGTTACACTCATCACCCACATGTAAATTAATTGAAATAGATCCAGTTATATAGGAGAACTAGCCCAGACATCATAAAACTTGACAAATCAAGGACAAAAACTCCGCTGAAAATTACTGAACAGAACCGGATCATACCGCTGAAATATAGGCATTGATCTTATCACTCGTGAAGTTCGGTTCAAACCCACCCAGTGATATAGGAGACATAGCACAGACATCATAAAATTTGACAAAACAAGGACAAAAAGAACTACATCCGGTAAAAGTCACTGATCCCGAACAAACTGCTATTATGCAAATGTAGACATTGTACTTATCATTCATGTGAAGTTTGGTTGAAATCCGCCCAGATGTAATTTAAAAGGAGAAATTACACAGACATAAAATTAGAGAAAACAAGGGCAATGACTCCCATATAATAACTTAATTAGTAAATGCCGATAATATGCAAAACTAGGCTTTTGACTTTTCACTCGTGTGAAGCTCGGTTGAAATCCACCCAGCGGTTTGGGAGAAGTTGCACAGACAAATGCCGTGACACCCGTCCAAACAGACAGACAGACATCCAGACAGGACAACATCAACATGTCAAGTTTAGTGTAGGAACAACGCGATCTACATTAAATCCTAACCCCTTAATGTATACAGGGTATGTACGGACAGACGTACGACCGATGTACGACGGACATTAATCGATCCTAATAGTTCACCCTGAGCCAGGCTCAAGACGAATCAACTGATAAAGTTATCAAAACTGAAAATAATACATTCAAAATACATTTAACAAGCTGAAATACAGTGGAATTGATTTCTAGCATAAACGTCCAAGTAGTACTGCTAACGCAGAGAAGTGTTTATGAATGGTACACGTGCTGTATACGTGCTGGCGGTGCAAATAATTCTGACTTTGTGACCAGTGTAGATTGTCCGCCTCCGTGGTCGAGTGGTTAGTGTCGCCGACTTGAAATCACTGTAACCTGTCATAGATTAACGGTCATGGGTCCGAGCGCTGCTTCGGACCAGGTCTCTGTGTGTGAGAAAGTTGGCAGTTTCTTACGTATGATAGGACTCTAGTACTGGTTTTTCCTAAGAACAATTGTTAGGTAAAGTGTCCGCCTGATAAAATGACCAAAATATGGTTGGAACGGGCGTTTAACTCCTACAACAACAACAACGACCAGTGTAGATCATCATAATCTGCAGTAAGTTATTCAGTCAGAACATTTTTAATTGAGTAACAAACCACATGAACTATTAAAGATACATGTACTTTTAAGGTTGAGACACTGACAAATCCATTTTGAAAATTTAGCGGGGTGGAGTTATTAAGTTATGGGCTTACATAACTGACTCTCTTTGCCTGCTGATTCACCTTTGTACTGGCGGGTCACGGTGGGGTAGTGGAGTTCGGAGGCTTAGATCTTTGAAGTTCGTTCCAAAACGATGCCCGATTCAAAGTTTCCATCATCTATTC
>JAFMSR010000004.1:26583084-26631887 GCA_022818135.1 Saxidomus purpurata | reverse complement strand
CAAAGGGCCATAACTCTGCACAAAATGAATGAGCCAGAAAATGCTTACAACAAGCACATCTTCCGTTGGTACTAAAGCTTCAAATAAATAAATTTTCATTGAATTCGAATCGGTGGTTGCAAGGATATGGAGCCTGGTGGACAAATCAGAAAATATAATTATGCTTTCCTATGGGGTAGCCTAATCAATTTGGCGTTTCAGTGTGATCCCTTTCACAGATCTGATATTTTATAACTGTCACAACTCTACATAGAAGGCGGACAACTGTAAAATGTCACCCTGTAAAATCGGTCTGCCTACGAAGTGGAAATAGTGAGCCTACCCTATGGTGGAGCGTAAACAATATAAAAGATAAGGCGACAGTAAAATGATTCTCAGTTAAATAGCTAGAATTCTTTCACCAGAATATGCAGTAATTTCTTAAAGATTAGAAAAACAATTAAACAAGAGCGACTCCCCGAAATTTGTGTGAAATCCGCCCAGCAATGTTATAAGAGTTGCACAGACAAACTGTGACATCTACCCAAACAGAAACATCAAAATGTCTCCCCTCCCCTCTATATGTGGGCGGGGAGGGGGGGGGCATAAAAATAATAAAGGAACGAAATTCAATAAAGACCTACAAATAATACATGAGTCTCGGACATTGCACTTCCTCTCAATATCCTCTCTTTCATTGCGGTTAATATCAAGGCAATCTGTTGAACGGTTTTTAAGCTAGCTATGTTTCTTACAAGCTTAATATTATAAAGGGACAGTATTCAATAGAAGGCACAATACATGTAAGGTTATTACACACTGCAATTCCTCTAAGTATCTTCTAGGAGGTATTTCAAAAATGGATTAAGCTGCAGTTACGGTTCTTGGGACTCGCTGCACTCTTTATCAATTTGCGAAATATATACTCAACCCGTTACACATTGGTTTCGAGTTCTACTACGGACAAGCATGTTTCATAAAGTGAGAAAGTTCATTTAAAAAGCAGGGTAAGCTAGAGTTGTGGTTCTTGATCAGCTCAATAACTCTCAATGTCCTCTATAATTGTGTAATGTCTGAACTAAATTCCCTCAATACGTTTTGGTACGGTAAAATGCTCAGGACAAGAATTATCCAGACCGACAAAGCGGCGACTACGCTCTCCTCTGCGGGAAGAATTAAAGCTAAGTTAACGTATCACTTAAAATTCGTTCAATATATTATAAACATTTTTGCGGCTATATTTTGTTTTATTTTTATGTGAGAATAAGTGAACTTACTAGCTTTATAAAGTCCAATTAAAACCACAAACTGGATCAAAATCCTCATGTCTGATGTCTTCCACTTACAAATGATGAAATTTTCTCCTAAATTGTTTGTAATAGTTTTCAATTTGAAGTCAATTACACCGCATTTATATCAAATAATTCACCAAGCGGCAAGTGGCTATAACTTGTCGATGCTGGAACAAAACAGAAATCTGACACACAGCTAAACGTGCCCCAAGTCAAGTGTTGTTATAATTTATTTGCGTTTTTTATCTTCTGTATAACAAACAGGATATGAACCACTTGGTTTATAAGTGATCACAGAGCTGAAACATGAGAACCAGGATGTCTTGCAAAAACAACAACAACAACGACGAATATGCAAAGTCGTATTTGTATTAAAAACAAGCTATGTACAGTTCGACCCCGATTATTCAACAACCTATTATTCGTATACCCGGTGTAATCCGAAGACAATAGTCGGTCCCGAAATGTTTTATATATAAATGTATATAAAAATAAACGGGTTATTCGAAATGTTTTTTCAGTCCGATTGATAATGTTTGTAAGGAATTTCACACCCATTATTCGAAATGCATTCCAATCAAACCAACAATTGCTGACACGCTCAACTTGTGAAAAACGACACGCGGTCGGCGCGATATATGTGCTAAGGTGTGAAAATTACATACTCGCTTTAACCTTGTTTGTTTAATACAAAAGGAACAATTTTTGTTTTGTTTGAAAGTCGGTTTAAGATGTTCACCTTTAATTTCGAATAACAAACTCGTGACTACCAAACTACCCTGCCTGTTTAAAGCATGACTTTTAACTTAACTGTCAAAAGAAAAATGACTTCTACGTGTGCACAAGTAATTTAGGTTGAGCAATCTGCCGAAGGACCCGGTAACGGGGAGATACCCAGATCAGCTGATATTTTCCTTTCCATTCGTACTGAGCAATCTGGCACAGGCCCCGGCCCAACGGGGATACCTAGATCAGCAACGAGTGGAAAGGGTTTAAGAAGGAAAAATAAATTAAACGTTTGATAGGATTTATATTTATTTCTGTTTCCTTTCATCTAAATGATATACGCAATGTATATAACGTTAAGCATACGTGATACCTATATACATGTTTATATTGACGATTTACATAACAATCAGCTGGCCATCTTCGTGACTTGGATTATTCGAAGTAAAATCGTGGTCCCCGGCACTTCGAATAATCGAGACTCGACTGTACGTAACTTCACACTTTTGTCTGCGTTTATTTACGTAACTGCAATCTTTCCTCTCTTTTTTTGTTATTTTGTTTCCATTCCATAAACAATACAACAGTTATCAACATTTTATGCACACAGTAATGCATGCAAGAAGTCTCATTTTACGATAATTATCCCCCCCCCCCCCCCCCCCCCCCCCTTTCTTTAACTTTCAAATTTATTCCGAATCCCTCTTTTATCACCCTTTCACTTCGTTAACCCTTATTACAATTTTTTTCTAGCACCGACCCCCTCCATTTATAAAAATAATTTTTTTTTTTTTTTTAATTTTTTATATTTTTTTTTTTTTTTATTTTTTTTTAAAAAAAAAAAAAAAAAATAAATATATTTTTTTAAAAACCCCACAACCAACCCCCCCCCCCCCCCCCCCCCCCCCTTTCCCCCAAAAAAACTCCCCCCCCCCCCCCCCCCCCCACCCCCCCCCCCCCCCCCCCCCCCCCCCCCCCCCCCCCCCCCCCCCCCCCCCCCCCCCCCCCCCCCCCCCCCCCCCCCCCCCCCCCCCCCCCCCCCCCCCCCCCCAACCACCCCCCTCTTATCTGTCTCTTGATAACTTTTTATTAATTTGTAACTTCTAAAAATCTTTTTTTTTGGATTGAGGTGCAGATTTTTCAGTTAAAATCGGGACAGTTACTGCAGTATATGTATTTCCTATTTTGAAATTAATTTGAACTTTTGAAATTCATCTCAACTGCGTTGAATCACATGGCTGTTTACAACATGCAATAAAGCGAAAGTAAGACATAAATATAACACCAAGGTCAATCTAAGGAAATACAAAAACATTCACTCGTTTTTCTTCTGCAGCGGTATTTTAAACGGAAATACTACACGGCTATTGTAAAGATTTCGAAGCCAGGTTCAAACTATATTTCCCTGTTACAATTCCAGAAAATTCAATTTGGTCTTAGTAATGGACCTTTAAGGGGGGTCACTGGTGAGGTTTTAGATTTTTGCACTTCCGGAAATTTACATTTGTTATATTTCACAAAATGATGAGTTAACTGGAAAAAACAATTATGTAGTAGTAAACTAAAGGCCCATCTACACAGTAAACCTTGATGTATAAACATTAGGAGTACGTTTTTGAGGGGGTAAGATCAGGACCGTATACACAGTAAATCATGGTTCATGCAACACATTTAATTTTTTTTTTTAGTATTTTACAATGAGGAAACTTTAAAATCTTCATGATATATGTTTGTTTTGTAAACACTAATGTTGCTAGTAGGGATATTATTTATAGAAAGACAATGTGTGCAATCCTGGACAGCCAAGAAAGATAAATTTTATTTATATCATGTACTATTTTTCATTTACAAAATAATTTAAATATCCAACTAATTACATAGTCAATATGAAAACAAGCAATGTTTTTTTCTGCATTGTTTATTCAATTTCAACCTATTTTGTCTGTTTTTCCACAATAATTATAATCTCTCTCCTGCAGCACTGGAATTTTAATCTAATTAGGGCGCTGTCACCTGGGTAATAAATAAAATCTCTGTGTGGGGTCCGTACACCAAGGTTTAGCGGATAGGACTTTCTCTATCCCAAAAATGGAGTATACACTTCAGGAAAATCGTACATTCGACCCATCTACACAGTAAACTTTGCTGAATAAATCAAAATTTATAATAGGAATATTTTAGTGTAAAAAAATGAACATAATTTTGTTATATGCCAAAATGGGGTTAGGGGTACAAAAATAGTCATTTCTCAAAAAACATTTAAGATATTTACTTACATGTAATTCCAACTGTATTACAAGAAGAATTGTTAGAATATAAAAATGCATTATTAACTAGTTCCTTTTACAGTACTTTGTTACAGACCTATGCTGTTATATCTCAAAGCTCGTCGAAATCTAAAAAACACATTTTTTGTCAGTTTTTATTGAATTTCTTTCTTATATGCACATTGACCCCCAATTTTTATTTTTGCATTCTATAATAAAGGTTTTAATTAAACTGCAGGCAAACTATCTGAAAAACCTTTTATTCCTTTATCATGAAATATTCATTTATCAAAATTTGAAAAAATGAATTTTAGTAAAGTGGGTGGGGTAATAATAAGGAGCGTAATATTTATTCAGATGATGAAAAAAATACCACTTTCTCTAACTTTTCATCCTAAAGTATGACAGACTACGTCAGAAGAGATTAATAATTGATACCCATTCTGAAACATTCACCACATACATAATCGTTTACAATACGAAAATTCTAGCTAATTCTGCATTAAGCACCTTTTCTGATAGTGCATCACTAAAGATGAGCATTGCGAAAAAGTTAAGTCACTGACCTATCATTATTTTTCCAGAAATTGACTAGCAATATGTTAGTCTCCATAAAAAAGAGGGTCAATAAAATTTCTTGTTATTTTGAATTTCAGCAGTGACCCCCCTTAAGCAACACATATTGATATATCTCAATTTGCCAATTTATTATTAATTATATCTGAATTAAGCAGCCTCTCTTCTTAGTGACCGCTTTCGATACACCCCTCTGCTGACTGCTCTAGAATCTAGAAGGTTTTGCCTGAAAATGGACTTTTGCAGTTTGGGACACGCGTTGTAGTAGTTCTGGCTTCCAAAACTCTAAATGCCGCTATTTTAATATTTTGTTTTTCGTCAGCTGCGGCTTCTGTCAAGCATATAAACCGGGTACGCTGAAGTAGTTTTAGCTAGCGTTGTAGCAACAAATAGGCTCTCTTAATAGGTTACATACACTATTCTAATAACCCGTTGTGTCTCCATTAACCAGTCCAATAGAGTTCAAGGAGGCACTGATTTGAGCGCAGTTTTCTTAGAAAAGATCTATCTTGTTATACTGCCTCACACCTCTCACGAGTATTATGGGCAGATGTAACTGTAGCTTCACTTTCATAACACAGTCAGCCAGTCAGAGCTCAGAAGCTATAAGTATCACTGCTGGGGGGCATATCCAGGCAGGATGTATAGGACCTGTGAACCATTTATATAAAGAAGGAAGTTTTACAGAAATAATGCTTTGTGCAGCAATATTGTACACTTTGTCAAACTAGGTAATTAGATGTAGTGGTACAAAGAAGGAAGTTTTTCTTCAGAAATAATGAAAACGCTTTGTGTAGCAATATTGTTTACTTTGTCAAAGTAAGTGATTAGATGCAGTGGTTTACTAATTACGTATACTAGCATTTACTTAAAAAGAACATCCGGCTTCAGGGGTCGTATTCCAGAAATATCTAAAGTGATTTCGTCAACATTTGGATTTAAGCACCAAACTTAAAAATTGTTATAATCCGCCCAAATCCTCCCAATGATTGCGTATGATTACATCATTTATTATCATTAAAGTCCCAGGATCATATTGATTTTACTGATATAGAAAACTAAGTTTACTGATAGGATAATGATGGGGAAATGTTTTATTCACTCTAAAACAATGTTGACATATTTCTTTCTTTCGTATCCAAGCCATTTCTACATGAAAAAGAGTTGCCAGAAAGCTTTTTTTTCTCAAATATCATTGAAAAAAACCAACTGCACTATATTTCTAACATGTACATCGATTTAAAAAGCAAAGTTAGGAATGATTTAGGTACAAATAAAGATCATTTGCGCTGGTAAGACATCTTTCTTAGTAAAAAATATGAGCTACGTGTAATTGCGATCCCGAGACTATAACAATATTCAATAAATATCAACATGCTGAAATGCGCGATGTGTTTTCTAAATAGTACATCCATGTTAAAGCTCCAGACTTAAGTTATTAAGTTAACATACTGCATAAATACTCATATGCACTGGCTGTGTTTGAAGAGACACGACTGAGTGAGTCCTTCTTACCTAACCTTTCCACCCATCTCGCCCCTTCCCATTTCGCCCCACCCATTTTCGACCCAGCCAACGTCTTAGATGAAACTATGACATAATGTGCCATCTAAGGAAGCTCAATCATGGGGAACGTATATGACCATGTCTGTTATCACAAAAATCAAAGAAAATGAGTGGAATTGTTGTCACTGGGATAAAATGTATCCGTTTGCTAATTACTTACACAAGTGTGAATATACATGTAAACATTCAATGACCTTCTGCATCTTACATCATAAATTTGATTAAATGATGCTACACAAATGTGGACAAAACAGAAAAAAAAATCCAGTATTAATAACTTTCTGCATATTCCTACAGTAAACAGATTCGAAGACATGTACTGTAGTGTATAGCGGTAGAGCGTTGGACTCCTAACCTGGAGGTCGTGGCTTCCAATCCAGTCAGATGCCATTGACCGTGACCTCCACAGTTCCTTCTTTGGGCAAGAGTACTAGTAGGAACTCCAGGAAGTGGTCAAATAAGTAATTTTAAGTACATGTACATGAATTTCGAATATACAAAGACTCAGGAAGTATATATATATAATAAATGCTTGAGTCATGGTTTTACATGTAACACTTCTCCTCTTGCCCTCCATCGCCATCCCTGCTTTTAAGTAAATCCCTTTATTTTCAAGTGTCAGAGTTGACGCCAGGAGAGATGTAGCCACGCCCACCGAAATCAATTAAGGTACACTACTCCTGCGCAGGAAACGCTCAAACAGATCGTCTGAAATCATTAGTTTTATTTCTATATTATTTTAATAAATCTTTAAAACAAAACATAAAGTGTAAATTTGGGGTGGGGTGGGGGTGCGGGGGTACATAATTATCGAAAACGCGTGCAGATTAAGGCTAGTTATTTGCATATGCGTTGCAGTCATTTAACATATGTGTCATCAATATAAATAACTGTGTGACCTTGGTTTCTAATTTTGTATTTCGTGGAAAAAAAATCTTTTTGTATGCTATTCTGTGAACTGGGTCGTGCTATGGGATGTTTTAGGCAATGTGACACTTCTATAACTTAAACAAAACCGATAATAAACGCCAGGGCATTTCTAAGCATATGCATTTTTATTATTTTGATACGACTTCTGATAGATGTTATAAAACAATTGCATGTCCAGCTAGAGAAATCATTTAGTTATCTAAATTACTTTTTAAATCAAATGTAATACATCGCACTGACCGACTTATTGGAGTCTCGCTACCAGCCGTAGACATTTGACCCAGCGTGGCATATACTTTTTATTGTGCGCTTATAGTTTATGTTTTGCAAGTCCCCTAACAACCAGATATTTCTAATATGCGTACAAACACGCACGCACACACGCTCTCTCGCTCGCTCCCTCTCTCCCTTCCCCACTCCCTCCCTCACTCACTCAGACTGATTTACTGTGATTTAGCATACACATAGTAATACAGAATATTAAGACAGTGCAGTGTCCAAGGACCATAATTTTGTTTCACCCCGTTGTTCAATTGATCCTACGGACAGAATATAAGAATGTTTCACTGGTTGCACGTGCAGATTGGAATATCTGGTTAGAGGTTAACTGTTTTTTGGCGATAACGAGGCTCTGCCGAGGGGGGTGTAAGTTGACATTTTCCAGCACTGGTAACAACTGCAGATATCCCGATCTGGTATGCAAGAAAATAATCTCTTACATAATGTATGTATCAGACCAATCAAACAGCTAGCTGCTACAACACGTGCCGAATATGGTTACCAGCCGCCATTTTGTCCGTCAAACATTAAAAAAACATCCGTGTACGGACATGCAATTTTAGGTATTTTCTATGTAAGGAAGAGCATTTCTTTGAAATCAATTTTTTTTATCGTGAAAGTCATACCGTTTTTAGTGTTAACGGGTTTTGTTTCTAAATTTTATGAGTTTTGTCGCGGACCTATTTTTTTAGGTCCGTGGTTTTGTGACTCATACACATCAAAACGTTACATCATGTGTGCGTGCGTTTGAATTAACAGGTCTATCAGACAGTCGTATTTATAAATATGGATAATCTACATTTTAACGAGTCTGATCGTGGACTATACAAGGATGACTTCTATGATTTTTGTGACTGGCATATCAATTTCAGAGCAGATGTCTTTCATCAGGAACGTAGAATATACATTGATTCTACGTTCCAACTTTCATGTCTGTTGAGCGAAAAGTGTTGAAAGGCAGATTTATTGTTCTTAGACACTACATCTTCCATAAATGTCTTTTATGTTTGTATCAAGTCAACATCAATTCATATTAAGCTTCATTAATAAAATTACAAGCATTGGTGGGTAAAATCAAGCGTACGGACATATGATTATTAATGCTGTTTATTGTAGTTAACTTTGCACAAAACATTTTACTGCTCTAGTTTCAACTTAGTAACCAACAAAATCCTGCAAAAAACTATATCATTCCTAGTTTCTTCATCGACTGAATTTCTTGGAATTAACATGAGTGACCATGAGCGTTTACGTATTATAGAAGACATCTACATATTAGTGCGACCAGCCAACCTACCCAGTTTCAGTATCCAACAATGGAAAACTTTGTTGTTATTCCGGAGGCATAGTTTGTAGAAGTAAAGAATACATTGTCTCCACATAAGAGGTGGGGGATATGAGAGGTGGGGACATATTAAATGAGAGACCAGAACAAATCTGTTTACTCTACAGTTGTGATATCTAGTTGGTAAATATCTTCAAGCAACCGTAAGAACAACATAAATAAGCTAATATCCAAACAAAGATGGACAATTTAATTCTGGAAATCAGAAAATGTAACAAATTCAACTTTTGTTATCTTTTATTATCAATAAATACCTTCCCATCTATTATCACAAACCTTTGTGCATGTACTAATACATAACATTACAGTTTGTGTCTGTATTAATTTCCATTTTTTTTTATTAAAACACAATATCAAATCATTTGTCATTGCACAATTATATTTTATGGGATCAATTTTCCACCCATAACCCAAAGATTTCACATAATAATGATATAATTTCATACCTGAATTCACAAAAATATCACAGTCTTAAACATACCATGGTAAATCTTTCTGTATCTTATACATCATCACCACCTTTCTGACCGAGTGGGGTTGTTTACCCTTGGTACTTGGCTATTGCCGTATGACCGAGCTTACCGCCTTTCATCCATCACTGTGTTACAGATACCAGTCTACCAGAGCTATGGACACCAGTCTGTCACTGTGTTATATATACCAGTCTTTTACAGTGTTACAGATACCAGTCTACCAGAGCTATGGACACCAGTCTGTCACTGTGTTATATATATACCAGTCTTTTACAGTGTTACACATACCAGTCTACCAGAGCTATGGACACCAGTCTGTCACAGTATTGTACACTTGACCAATTTGGAAACGCAAAGATTTCACGTGTTGAACATTTTTATTTGAATGACGCTATTGTTTTTATTTCATTGTAGTCAATTTTTGCGATGAATTATTGAAACTTTTACAAGAATTCTATTTTATATTGTTGTTGTTGTGTATGAAATTTGAATAAATTTGAAACAAGATAACACTGTTAAAATAAATATTTTGCCACTTTGCGTTTCTAAACCAGTTGAGTGTATATACCAGTCTGTATCAGTGTTACAGATCAATCATAGACTTAAAGATACCACTCTAGAAGTGTTTTGGACACCAGTCAGACACAGCTGTTTTAACACCAATCAATCATCGTATTACATACACCAGTCTGTTGCTGTGTAACAAATACAGGTCTGCTACAGTGTTACAGTTACCATCTGTTACAGTGTTACAGATACAAGTCTGCTACAGTATTACAGTTACCATCTGTTACAGTGTTACAGATACAAGTCTGCTACAGTATTACAGTTACCATCTGTTACAGTGTTACAGATACAAGTCTGCTACAGTATTACAGTTACCATCTGTTACAGTGTTACAGATACAAGTCTGCTACAGTATTACAGTTACCATCTGTTACAGTGTTACAGATACAAGTCTGCTACAGTATTACAGTTACCATCTGTTACAGTGTTACAGGTACAAGTCTGCTACAATGTTACAGTTACCATCTGTTACAGTGTTACAGATACAAGTCTGCAACAGTATTACAGTTACCATCTGCCACAGTGTTTTAGATACCAGTCTGTCACAGAGTGACAGTGCCATATATACCATTCTTTCACAGTGTTATAATTATATCCAATCTCTCACAGTGTTTCAGATACCAGTCAAAGTGTCACATATACCAGTCTGTTACTTGGTTACAGGTACCAGTCTGTCATAAAGTTATAGAAACCAGTCTACTGCCATAAAGTTCATGCACAGCTGCTTGTGTGTGGCTAAAAATCCTCTTCAAAGTGTACAACCAATCAGAACTCTGCAAAGTGTTTATCCTCCTAAAAAAGACAACTTCTGCTTAGCATGTCTAAAAATATGCAGCTTTGAGCATTACAATCAAAAACAGAAGACAAACAGTAGATAAACATTCCTATTTCAAACATATTTTTGTATAGTCCACCAAGCTGTAAATATATAGCAGCTGTGAAAAAACTTGCCGTCTCTCTTGTGCATGTTGGCTGACATCTGGAGTGAGTGCTGGAGACTAATTAAACAAGAGGGCCAAGATGGCCCTATATCGCTCACCTTGGTACAAGTCCACTTGCCTGGTGGAAGATCACTAGATAATGTTATATACCAAATAGGTTTTCCTATATACGCCTTTGTAAAACAAGTGACACCCCCCCCGGGCAAGGTCAATTTTGACCCCAGGGGCATAATTTGAACAAACTTTGAAGAGGTCTACTAGGCAATGCTACATGCAAAATATCTATGCTCTAGCCCTTGTAGTTTCAGAGAAAAAGGTTTTTAAAGTTTTCCCTATATAAGCCTATGTAAAACTAAGTGACCCCCGGTGCGGGGTCAATTTTGACCCGGGGGTCATAATTTGAACAATCTTGGTGGAGGTCCACTAGCCAATGCTATATGCCAAGTATCTAAGCTCTAGGCCTTGTGGTTTCAAAGAAGAAGATTTTTAAAGTTTTTACTATATAAGTCTATGTAAAACTAAGTGACCTCGGTGCGGGGTCAATTTTGACCCGGGGGTCATAATTTGAACAAACTTGGTGGAGGTCCACTAGCCAATGCTACATATCTAAGCTCTAAGCCTTGTGGTTTCAAAGAAGAAGATTTTTAAAGTTTTTACTATATAAGTCTATGTAAAACTAAGTGACCCCTCGTGCGGGGTCAATTTTGATCCTGGGGCTCATAATTTGAACAATCTTGGTAGAGGTCCACTAGCCAATGCTACATGCCAAATATCTAAGCTCTAGGCCTTGTGGTTTCAGAGAAGATTTTTAAAGTTTTTCCTACATAAGCCTATGTAAAACTAAGTGACCCCCGTGCGGGGTCAATTTTGATCCGGGGCTCATAATTTGAACAATCTTGGTAGAGGTCCACTAGCCAATGCTACATGCCAAATATCTAAGCTCTAGGCCTTGTGGTTTCAGAAAGAAGATTTTTAAAGTTTTTCCTATATATTCCTATGCAAAACTAAGTGACCACCTCGCGGTGTCAATTTTGACCCGGGGGTCATCATTTGAACAATCTTGGTAGAGGTCCACTAGACAATGCTACATGCCAAATATCTTAGCTCTAGGCCTTGTGGTTTCAGAGAAGAAGATTTTTAAAGTTTTTCCTATATATGCCTATGCAAAAACTAAGTGCCCACCCGCGCGGGGTCAATTTTGACCCGGGGGTCATAATTTGAACAATCTTGGTAGAGGTCCACTAGACAATGCTACATGCCAAATATCTAAGCTCTAGGCCTTGTGGTTTCAGAGAAGAAGATTTTTAAAGTTTTTCCTATTTGTTGCCATAGCAACCAGAGTTCTGCATGGAATGGAATTCTTTGAACAATTTTGGTAGAGCTTCATGCAAGGAACATTCCTGCATAGTTTTATCAACATTGGCCTAGAGGTTTCAGAGGAGATGTCATTTGAATCAAAATGTTGACGGACGACGGACAATCATCGATCAGAAAAGCTCACCCTGGCGTAGCCAGGTGAGCTAAAAAGCTACAGAAGAATTCTTTGTAGCCAAACTAAATGAAATTGTAAAAATTAAATTATGTGACTCTAGCAAAGATTTTGTACTCTCTAACCTTAGCATAAATTTCAGCAGAAGATCAACTTGTTCAAGATTTTTACCAGCAACCAGATCTCCCAGGTACCTCTGCAGAACCTCCTCATCTTCCAGCTGAGGAACTGGAAATAGAACAGTACAGAACATTATCTGATGTGTACCACCATACATGTTACACATAGCCTTGCTATTACAATGAAATAGTAACACATGCATTCCTTCTTTCAGTTTGACATCAGCGTCTAGAGAAGATAAGAATACAGGCTTACATTTAGGGCTGTAGGTCACAGGGTATGTAGCGACTGATCCGATTTGCTAGTTGGGACCCAACAGATCTACCGAGATCTAACCAAGACTCCTCTGTTTCAGAGATAATATAGAACTTAACATAAAACATTTTTTTCTTTAAATTGACATTGCTACACTGAATACTGATACTCTCAGTTTGAAAAAAAAAAGACTGCAGCTAGGTTTACATTACTGATTTTGCTTTCACATAACTGAGTCATAGACAAGGACAAGGGGGCCATCACCTGTATATCAATTGCAAATAATACAAGGGGTCATGATTTGAACATAATTCATACAGATCCACTTCACAATGCTCAGTAACATTCAAAATATCTAAGCTCTGCCTAACATTCTGACCAGGGGTTTTGGAGATTTAGTGTCCACAAGATTTCAGACAGACAGACAAACAAGCTGCAAGCTGAATCCAGTATACCCCCTATACACTTTGTGTTTGGGGAGGGGGCGGGGGGTATAAATATGCATTCAAAATGAACATCAGGTAAACAATATTCAGAAAGACAGCGATCAGGAGATCTTGTTGTTTACGAATACCTTAGCTCGAGTTTTAGGCTAAAATACTGAAATAAGCATTCAGTTCATGGATAACCGGGCACAAGATACTTGCTCCAGCCCTACTACTATTTTGACGCCCAAAACATGGCTGCTCATATAGTCTGACTCTATGATAAACATATTCCTGAGAAATGTGTGAAATAACATAATACCTTGCTAAAACAGACTTTTCCATATTTTTGATTTGGACAGTGTTATTAATTGTTCAAACAGGTGTCTACAGTAAAATGAAATGACAGAATAACTAACAGTGCAGATCATGATCATGGGTGAATGGATGATCTCAATAGCAAGGGTAAAGGCTAAATGACAATATAATTCCAAACACACAAATTTCATCATTATAGTCCTCAATTCTTTTCCAAACTACGAAATACATAATTATATGATGACATCAGAAGACATCTAAACAAAAAATCAATAAACAGCAAGACATTTAACATTTTAAAGTTAAGATACAATACAATACAAATTTTATAAACTGTTGGTATAGAATTACAATCAACATTTACAAAAACGCTATTGGTCGGCTAAAATATTACTTTCATGTCTCAAAAATCTCTTTTTCAATTTCTGTCAAGCCCTTACACAAAAGATTTGCTCACATAATTATTGAGGACGTAAAAACTAAAACTGCATTCCTTTGCCCACTGTCTGGTCACATTTCAAAGGGACACAACTCTTGGTTATCTAAAACAGGCACTATACAATATCTATCTCCCTATTATATTGGACTATTGATTACTTCAGCAGATTTTAAACCAGGGCAAATTATATCAATCATCTCCAATTAACCATGACCAGGTATACACTTTTATGAAACTGACTACTTCCATAAGTTTATCTGTCCATTATTATATTATTTTAATGTTTATTTTTCAAATTTTATAGATTTAGGGATATATACACAGGTAGGGTATGCATATAATTCCGTCTGATCTAATTCAAGTAAAGGATATGTTATTTTTTCATTAAATGCTAGACATTAAACTGTAACAGTTACACTTATCAGCTTTAATATTGTTCACATAACATCATGTTTAATTCTGTATTGTTGAAAATATGGAAGTTTTGAGGAGACACCTTTAAAGCGGAATTATGCACATTTTTTTCAAGCAAAAATCCAGCTGAAACAGGTGTGTGTAAAAAGGTTACAGGAAATAATAGCTTTTAACCCAATACACCAAACTCTTCCTGCTACCAGTACGAAGTAATAACTTTCGAAATATTACTTTTCCTATTTTGACTGGGAGAGCAAACAACTGCACGCTGGAGTTGCTTCCCTGCCAAACAACTAACATAATACAAGGGAGATCACTGCGAAGAAAAGAACTATAATTCATTTTATTTGTCCAATTTTTTTATTTTTAAAGCACCAACTTCAAATACTAATGCGGCATTATTATAAGTTTAACACATTTAAATGCACAGCAACCTAAAATTACTTTTATAAAACTGTCACCAAAAAAAAACACTATGTGCAGTAAGATGCATAATGTCACTTTGAAGTATCAGGACAAGGTATTTTTGTAAATTTTTAGCTAATTCATTGATGTTTGCATTAACAAAAGACTTGAAGAGCAACAATATCAAGCTATGGAATACACATTTTCCTTAAAATCTAATGCTAAACGTACGACGTACACCAGACAGTGAGTTTTTCTTAAAATATGCAGATTTCAGCGTTTTCCCGGAAACATTTATACTAGTATAGTAAACTCTAGTTTAAAATAAGCGTTTTAGTCTTAGTCTTAGAGTAAATAAGCAATACATTTCAAATACATGTACGTCCTTAGAAGCACATGATTTTCTGCTGTTTTTTCTCGCAGTCCTGATAATTTTGTAAAAATCTCCCGACATTAATCTAAATTAGTAGTCATGACCATATCAGACAGACTTATATATCTCCTTACATATTTAACATAAAAAACTTCATTAAATTTTTTTTTATTTGACTGTTTTTAATTCTTTATTTCAACAGCGAAAGCTAAGAGACAATGGGGCGTACTAAAACCCGATCCAAAAGAAAGAAGGTTGATCAACTCAGAAAAGTGAAAAGACCACATGATGACTCCAAACTTAAGGCATCAGTCAAAGAAGGTGGACAACTTATCAATGTGAAGAAACATGGAAAGGCACTGACTTCACAACAAGCAGTTTCAAATTCCAGCCAATCCGTTGCATGTACATCATCAGATCTACAGACCGGTAGCAGCAAGTGTTTGCACAGCGGTCATAGTACATACGGGAGTTTGACTGTAACTCCTTCGGGACAAATAGACGTGAAACTTCCCATCGATCAGTATGTTTACAACATCACAGGTATCGAGGTCATCGACTCAAATCGACTTGCAGTCTCATATAATAACAGTAAAACAATCAGACTAGTTGATACAAAGGAAAATACAGTTGTAGCGCATGCAACACTGTCTAACTACCCGCATGACATCACGCTGCTTCCAGCCAATCAGCTGGCAGTTACTGTTCCTTCTGAAGGTAAAATCATAATACTGTCTTTATCGGACAAACTGTCGGAAGTAAGACAATTGAAAACAGAGCGTAACTGCTATGGAATAGCTTACAGTGATGAAAAACTTGTAGTTACCTTTCAGCTACCAGGGAAGATTCAAATTATAACGTTAAACGGGGAAGTGCTCAGAACAATACAATTCTATCCGAGTGGTGAAAACATTTTCGTCCAGCCATGGTATGTTACAATAAATCACGATAACAAATATATTTATGTGTCCGATGCTTATTGCAGCATTGCGAACATAACACGCTTGACCTGGGACGGCGAGGTCTCGCAGACGTACAAGGATTCTTGGCTCAGTAACTCGCACGGACTAGCGGTACTGGCAGACGATTCAGTGCTGGTCTGCAGCTGTAAAACCAACACAATAAAACTTGTGTCACCCGACTTCAAAAAGGGCCGACTTGTACTTCGGAAGAAAGATCGAATGATAAATACAATGTGTGTGGCTATTGACAGGGATGAAAATAAAATGTATGTTGGCTGCATTTGGAGTTCCATCTTAAATGTGTACGATTTAAAAAGAAATTAAAGAAAGCCACCTATTAAAATTCATGTGAGAAATATTGCAGAACAAAAAATGATCTGTGACCTTGAACCATAACGTGGGCTCTACAAATCCAGGTAGAAAAGAAGTGAACATAAATTCATGAAACACCCTCAGGGGATCAGGTGGTACAAAGCAGAAATAAAATGGAGGACTTTTATTAAAGGAAGGACACTTACAGTATCTGTCTCTATAAAACCAAATGCTGAAAAACTTCCCTGATGGGGGCACTGGCTATTTTCGCACTAGCGAAATATTGTGAACAAATGCTAGTTGATTGTGTCATCCACTTGTGTCATTATGCCATGTATACTATGTATAAGCGCATGCGTAAATATATGTTTTCCCGCTGCTTGTGCTAGGCTGTCTTAGTGATTCAGTTGTATATCGCGGGCTCATTAAAGTATATCTAGAAAGAAAACGTAGTCCTCATTCTTTACCATAAAACAACCACTTTGGAATATTTTTCTTTTAGGCATAGTTTTTTCTTTTAGGCATAGTTGAGATGAATTTTGTACCATATGTAAGCATTGCAAGTTACAATTTTACCTGGTGTTGAAGTTATCCATTCTTTTAAAAGCTGTCTCACATCTTGTAAGGTTACAGCACCACACAGGTTCACAGAATTCACACATCTAACTACGTTACCATGGTTACCATATTCTGATGCAGCACTAGCTACAGAGTTTGACTGGTTTGCATGTGACTGTCTATCAACAGCACAGTCTATGGCAGTGGAAGTGCCACCAGTCTGTAGATGTACGGAGTATGCCACAGTATCCTCAATCTCCAGGATTTCTATAGGCTGCCTGCTGTTGTCATGGTGATTCTGAAAATTGTTGTGCAATCAGGCAAATTTTCATACATGTATTGGCATAAGAAGGAAATGAGCTCCACTAATTGTAACCTATTTGTATCTATAATTTCAAATAGAACCTTAACTGCCTAATGAATTTTGGAGAAAAGTTAGCACAAGGAATTTTTAACATTTGCTTTCCCGGAAATCAGGTTTTGATATACTTTTTTTTATTAATTATATGGCAATCAGTCTTGTGCTTGGATTAAAATCACATGCTGCAAGGATCAGTCTCATTATGATTTAGTTAAAATTGACCTTGTGAACTTTGTGAGGTTGTTTAAAGCAACCTTTGACGAGGATCAACAGAAAACAAGGCCATCACATTCATCAACCTTGAGTACTTTGTGTCCCAATTAGCAAACAGGACTTTTCCCCAAAGATTGGGGAAGGTGCCATAGCCCCTCAATTTGAAGGAAATTAGCTTTGATAAAAATTTGAAGGGGATGCAAAGCTCCTAGTTTAAAGTCTCTTTTTTTTTTGGGGGGGGGACTTTAATTTTAAAGAAAAATTAGTTTTGGAAGACATGCTATGCTGTCCGCTGATATAGAAGGTAAAAATGCCCTGCAATAATTAATAGAACATCCTGGTCACTTACCTGCTGCTGTGCTCTTGCTGGGTCTTTGAACAGGGTTTTCTTTGAACTACCCTTTGGACGACCCCTTCTTCCTGGTCTTCCTCTGGGAACCTTGAAGTTTGGACTGCCCTTCCCTGGTGAGCTATTACAAAGACTTGGAATTTAGTGTTCTGCTATGATAGTGTCTATTGATACAAGACAACCTTTTAATTGCAATCTTTCTATAAATCATTTTAAAGATGAGACCATAATGTTGTTGGCACACAAAGATTATTGATTTCTGAGCACATCAGTGACTGTAACTAAATTTGACTAGTTGAAGATAAGGAAGCATATCTATAGAAGAATGAAGTGTGCCTGATTGGTTAATACTTAACCTACTGGAAGCAAGAGGTTCTGCCTCTGCAACAAGTGTAGATCATGATCAGTCGGCAAACCCAAGCAGTCTGATTATGATCTGTACGGATCTGCTAATCAGTCTGCAAATTTTCAATGCACGATCGTATGAACAACAAAATTAATGGTACTGTCAGTTTAAGACATTTAGCAGGATAAGGGTTAAACCCAGAGCTCGAATGCCATCTTGTTACTCCTTACAAGAAACTATCTACAAGGACAGATGGACAGAGTAGAATCAGAGTGGGATCAAGAGAACTCATGTGAGCTAAAAGCAAGTAAATTAGTCAATATGTGAGCTAAAAGCCAGTAAATTAGATAATATGTGAGGTAAAAGCCAGTAAATTAGTCAATATGTGAGCTAAAAGCCAGTAAATTAGTCAATATGCGAGCTAAAAGCCAGTAAATTAGTCAATATGTGAGCTAAAAGCCAGTAAATTAGTCAACATGTGAGCTAAAAGCAAGTAAATTAGTCAATATGCGAGCTAAAAGCAAGTAAATTAGTCAATATGTGAGCTAAAAGCCAGTAAATTAGTCAATATGCGAGCTAAAAGCCAGTAAATTAGTCAACATGTGAGCTAAAAGCAAGTAAATTAGTTAATATGCGAGCTAAAAGCCAGTAAATTAGTCAATATGCGAGCTAAAAGCCAGTAAATTAGTCAATATGTGAGCTAAAAGCCAGTAAATTAGTCAATATGCGAGCTAAAAGCCAGTAAATTAGTCAACATGCGAGCTAAAAGCCAGTAAATTAGTCAATATGCGAGCTAAAAGCCAGTAAATTAGTCAATATGGAGCTAAAAGCCAGTAAATTAGTCAATATGTGAGCAAAACCTATAACATTGAGCTAAAAGCAAGTAAATTAGTCAATATGCGAGCTAAAAGCAAGTAAATTAGTCAATATGTGAGCTAAAAGCAAGTAAATTTAATCAATATGTGAGCTAAAAGCCAGTAAATTAGTCAATTGAGCTAAAAGCCAGTAAATTAGTCAATATGCAGTGGTTTTTTTGGGGCCTTTTTGGGGCCGAAATTCGGCCCCATTCCCCTCCAAAATTAATATATATTTTTCCCCATTTTTGACAAAAAATTCCCCTCAAAATGTTGAAAAAATCTTAGATTTATTTGGCCAAACTTGTTATTAAAACATAAGTTTTCATAAATTAAAGCTTCGGAATAATTTCTTGCATCTATCTGACACCTTACATGAGAAATAGTCAGCCGAAAATCGCCGATTTTTCGTTTGTCACCTATTTTCGCGACCCCGATTTTTGTTATTTTTTCAACGAAAACTGTGTTCCAAAGAAGAAAAAAGATACTAATACAATGTTTTCAATTGAAAATAGAAGTATTACTTATTATTCACGTGTGTTTTAACACCAATGCTGCTAAGTTTTGTTCCTGACACCAGTATTTTTATATAAAATTTTGTTATGTTAAATTCTTATGCCCTCTCTTTTATATTTGGCAAAAGAATAATGTCATTTACATACTTGATAGTTTTGGTTCTTTATAATATTACATTTTTAAACAGTATATTTTATACATTTTCTACAAAATTCCCCTTTTCTGGCAAAATGACGTCAAAATTCCCCTCCTGACGGGCCCCGCCACCTTTCCCCTCAGACTGAAAAAAAAACACTGATATGTGAGCTAAAAGCCAGTAAATTAGTCAATCTCTTCGTACCGTTTGTTCGGTGACTTGACTGGAGACTTTGCCTGCTTCAGTTGAAGGGTATTACCTCCCCTGGAAGAATTGGTCACTTTTGTTTCTTGTCTGGCATACGCTTGCCGGAGTTCTGCTTGTAGTGAAGCAGGTAATGCTTCCAGACAACTCTGGTCTATCTATAAATTGTCCAATTAATTCTTATTCATTTTAGCAATTGATAAACATGTAGATTTTTTATATAAAGATATGGACATTCTACTTAAACATTTACTTTCCCACCAGTTTACGTAAAGCTTGGGAAATATTTGCAAGAAACTCAGGTCAAATGTTCATCTTCTTGAGACAATGTGCTGAACCAATGTTCTAGCCATGCCAGGTCACATGTACTGTTCCAAGAGATAAAAAAAGACATGAAAGAAAGCCTGACCTGGACCTTGAGGGTTGGAACATGTTTTCTGCATCAGATGAACATTTGACCAAAGTTTCATGAAAATTCTTTAAGGGATGAAGGAATAAAAACCGACAGACCAACTGACTGACAAACTAACTTCTTTATAAGATGTGAAAATTATTTGACATCGGTTAGCTAACAGACTGTTACCTGGAAATACAGTAATACAGCAATATAAATTGCAACAAACAAACATTTTACCGGTAACACAAGTGGCTGTGTTTCGTAGTATATAAATATATAGGGATCATACTTTATTTTACTTTTCTATAAACAAGAGGGCCAAGATGGCCCTATATCGCTCACCTGCCACTTATGACAACATGTGACCAAACTTCAACTCTAAACTATATACATTGTATCATTACCACAAACATTCTGTTTGACCTTGACAAGAAAAACCTTGTAACCAATTTACATGAAGATTGGGTTGTAAATGTCAACTGTATGGCATACACAAAATTTTTAACTGGATGACCAAGATTTTGACCCTAGATGATCCATGTTCGAACTCGACCTAGATTTTATCAAGGCAATCATACTGACCAAGTTTCATGAAGATAGAATGAAAAATGCAACCTCTAAAGCATACACAAGGTTTTTGTATGATTTAACCCACTACCTAGTTTCTGACCCTAGCTGACTCATGCTCGAACTCAACCTAGATTTTATCAAGACAATTATACTGACCAAGTTTCATGAGGATCCAATGAAAAATGCAACCTCTTTTGCATACATAAGGTTAGGTTTTTCTATGAATTGAATTGAGACCGACTTTTTGACCCCAGATGACCCATATCCGAACTCGACAAAGATTTCGTCAATGTTGTCATTCTGACCAAGTATCATGAAGATCTAGTGAATAATGCAGCCTCCATTGCATACACAAGGTAAAGTGTGGATGGACAGACAGACAGACAGACAGATGATGGACACCAAGCGATCACAATAGCTCAACTTTGAGCACTTCGCTCTCAGGTAAGCTAAAAATACTACAGTTCTCTTAATGCTGATGTGCGGTAAATGATGTAACGAAGTGACATACATGTATGTAAGCCCATGCGTTCAAACACTTTTCGTGTTTTAAAGTAAGAATGACGCATTGCTACGCATTCGAAGTTTGAGGTAGTTTTAAAGAAAATTCCGCATTAAAATCATAATTATAAATGTGTCGTTTGGATGCAAAAAATCAAATTACTCATGCTACACATTTTTCTTTTTAATTACTGTACACACCTTCCCATTTTTAGTTTGTCGATAAATTTGAGGTCAATAATTTACCTGTGAGGGAGAAGGCAGAGGCACAATGGCATCATGGGAATGTTTGTCAGCTTCTTCCTGAATCTCTTCACTGACAGGATTATTTCCGTCTTCCCGTTGCCAATGGGAACAGCCAGGGGCAGATGACTCTGTTGATACTATTTTCGGCTTCTTTCTCCTCTGTTTTAACTCTGTCTCGATCTGCTCTCTGATCTCAACTGGGAGTTCCTTCAACACATCCAGGTCAACCTGGTATTGTACAGATAACACTGAAGCATTTTTTATAGACTTAAGAATTTACTAAAATGTATATTTTCACTTTCATTCACATTTGCCTGGTTGTCAGAAACAAGCACTTGTCAAACTTGGCAGACAAATCTTGCTATCCAATCAGGCAAGCTGACTACATGCAACATCGGAAATTCATGGCAAGGAAAATAATACTTATACATGTATATATAATCTACGGTATTTTCACACTGTTTACTAAATTTTATCACTGTTTACTAAACAGACGAAATGATGCTAAAATATAAGAAACAATTCTGTTTTACGATTGGCTGAAAAAGAGCTCATTTTCAAAACAAAACAGTCAAAAGTCTAAAACACTAGACATGTCACAGAGAAAAGTTTCACATTCCTCTGAAGTTCCCAATCCATCGAAACCTCTGAAAATGATAAGTACATTTGTACATTCTTTTAAAAATGGCTTCCCAATGATAAATCCTCCTTGACCACTTTACAGATGTACCTGAGGGCGAGGCATAATACATGCAGTCCCCCCCCTTGGTATCTATGAGAGCAAATAAAAGTAGTTCTGTTCTTGATTATTTTACAGACCTACCTGGGAGGGTGAAGGAAAATAGTCAATCTCCGGCGGTTCTAACGACACAGTCTCTAGATCCACACTCTGTCTTGGTTTCTTGGTGCTCTCTGGTGTTTTGATGTCAGGAAGGCAAGGTAACGGTGGAAGAGAGGAACCTGCTCCCTGTCTCCTTTAAACAAAATCCAACATATCAATTATTATAACTGAATTTACTACACCTTGTTATGTCGCCATATTATACAAGATAAACAAATGTCAATTTCATCAAATTGTATCTTTTAACTTCATACATTTCCTGTATTTGAATGTAATCCTAATGCATTCTTGAAAATAATTACATTTTCTATTATGCTGTTATAAACTCTTATCCCAATTTACTTAGTTCTTAGTTCTGGCTTACAGCAATGTTTCATACCACACAGATCATCAAGGGAGGTGCCTTAATGGAGGATTTTAGTTTATATTTAGTTTATACTAAATTGTGAAGAAACTGTTGAGTCTGCTTCCTGGAAAAAACAGTCATATGAGGAGGTAGGGCCATGACCCCAGGGTTTGAGCATTATAGACTTCAAATTTAAACATGGCTTTTTCACATTCCTGCGAGTGAAATCTGACCCTTACTTCCACATGTACTTCTCCAGGCACAAGATCCCCTCAAAAGTGAATTAAGCAGTCGTCGTAAAGTATCTTTAGCCGTTAGCCTGCTAAATCTTCAAAATACGTAGAGGACAACTGTTGGTTTCAGTGTTATGTCACATAATAATTTCACTTAAAGCAGGGCTCGACTTAGGACTGAAAACTTAATTGGACCTTCGGTCCACCTCATCTAGACTTCACTTGGCCCGACGTCAACTAACCTGGACCAAAATATTTGAACCAATTTGGCAATAATAACTATAAATTCACTATGTAAAAAGATGTTTAAAAAATAATGTGACTTCGCGTGAAGTCTTGAGTGAAAATATTGATCGCGGGACTATCGCATTTCTCTTCTCATTTCTGAGTGACTTTTTTATTACATCATATAATTAAAATGTTGATAAAATACACCTGTAAAAGCGAACTGTAAAAATTAGATTCTTTGAATCCCAAGGATTGATTCACACATCGCCGCCGCGGTATTTTCATTGCGAATCCGCGGCGGATATACTATTACCGCGTTTTTGGTATCATCGTTTGAAAAAGTTTTTTATCTGAACCTCAAGGTATATATAAAATATTTATTTCCGTGAAATATTGGCCGTAATTGGTCAATGTTTATTTTCCACTTTACATTTGTCACTCGTGGTATGTGTGAAAAATATGGCCTGTCATAAAGGATGACAAAATTAACTCTTTCAATTTTGAAATTGTTTGCAAGTCCAGGCTATGTGATACCACTGATTGAGGTTCCTTAATTGATGAAGCGAAAACTATTTTCTCTAACAATTAAAAAGTTCTGAATGTTGTTTATTCAAAACAAAACTACCAGAGTAATTTGTTTTGTTTGTTACAAAATCGTCGAGTTTCAGCATGTCCGTCTTTCGTTTGCTATTTATTGTGCTCTTTTTCAGCAACTGTGACAGTCAAATTGTTCCAGTAACAGTTTTCTTATATTCATTTTAATGAATAACCTTTGCCGAATGAAGTAATATTTTTACTGCAAACTTCTGAGATAAAGCCGCATGTGTCACGAGACCAAAGAAGATCACCAACGCTTGTCGGCGCTAGTCAAGTTTCTTTGATCTTAGTAAAGCATGTGGCATTAAAAAGACAGATATATTTTGACAGTTTAAGACATGTACAAGAACTTGTTGACTTTGGATTATAAAAATATTAGTTTGGACGAGATAATGTTACGAGTAAGTTTTATTTTTGTTGATACAATATATCGAAAACGCTACACAAATGTACGTCGGTTGGCCTATGAATTTCAATTTCAAATGTATAAAAGACCAAAAATAAATGTGTATTTACAAATATCTACGGAAAAGAATTTAAATTTAATACTTCATAAACCCGTTCAATCACACCCCAATGCACGGCGATTTTATTAACCCCTGCAAAGTGCCGCGATTTTCTCCCCTGAAGTCACTCAAAGTTCTAAGTCACGCTATTTGGCGGGATTGGAGGTGTATAACTCATTTATTGGTTAAAGAGGGGTGTCAGTGACAAATCAGAAAGCACGTTAATAATTTGTTTTATAAACCCCTGACAAACAAAGATTTGTGCCATTGTCATCTCATTTTTGATGTGGACCGGCGGACCAGTTTACTGGACGGTCAGTTGGACCGTGGGCTTTTTAACTGGACCCGGGCCAACGGTCCAGTGCTAAATAGAGCCCTGAAAAGGGATATTTTCCTAGAGTGGTGCAGCCAAAAGTCAAAATACAAACATGTAGCTACTTATGGTGATCAAAAGTCTTGAGAAATTAACGCGATATTACACCAAACCATAACAAAACTGTTTAAGTTTCTTTTTTACACAGTTATGTACACCAACCTTCCTAAATCCTCCAACAAGTCATCACCTGCTGCAGCATCCAACCTCGACTGGTCATCAACATCAAGACCTAATTGTGCAGCACTGTCTTTGTGAGAATCAGTCTTTACACCTACAGATGACACGCTCTCATAGCCATTCCTAACGCAATCCTCATCAAACATTTCTGAATTTCTCTGGCCAAAGTCACTCTTATTTAAAGCATCTGAATGACGAGTCAAAGACTGTGTTTGCGACATCCTCTGTATCGTTATATTTGGTATATTAGAATCATTCTTTTTGCCATTTACAGCATCTCCTAGGGAAGGCTGTCCTTTCCTAGCACCTGCGTCCTCTGGACCTCCTAGACGTCCAGTCACTGAGCTATCAGCTGACTTTCTGTTGACAGTGTAGCTAAGAATGCTGGGCAGTTTCTTGCTGTTACCATGGCAACCTATTTCAGCTGCCTCTAGTTTCTGGACTTGTATTCCAATCTTAAATAGTAAAACAGTCTGTCACTGTAACTGATCACATGACTGCGTATGTTTCATCAAGAAATAAACATAATACCATTCAGTGTCCCAAATGGTTTAGGTGTTTTTTGCAGACCTTTGCGTTTTAGCTATTTTCATAAATTATCACGGATTTTTGGAAAAATGACTGTCCCCGTAAATTTATAATGCAAAAGAGACTAGGCCCCGTAACATGTGCAAATATACTTTTAAAGTAGTTTATGTTAATTTATGTAGAGAAACATGGAGATCAAATAAATAAGTTGCACAGAAGTGTACTGGTAGGAATGGTTACTTAACATCTATGTGGTGACAAGAACTCCTCAATTGTTCAGTTACAAGAAATATTTGTTAGTTTATGTTCATAGTAATGCTTCTGCAAATGTTCGATGTAAATCCATTGAAATGTTTTGTTTGGCTTAAGGTCAATGCCACCTGAACATTGCTCAACTTTACAGAAAACATTAATAAATCATTATTGACTATTTATTAAGAAAAAATAATGTTTGTATTACCCCTCTAAGATCAGCTGCTTCAACTTTGTGTGCTCTCAGTAGACCAATGGTTTCCTTGGCAACAATTCTGGCTTCATCTGTTGCCATTGGGAGACTGACCGACTTTGAAAAATTGGTACATATACCGTGACCTACAAAACATTTACTTTCTCTAGTGAAGTTCTCTCAATAAAAAAAAATCATATTTTTAAGAATAAAAAAAGTATTTTTTTTATATTTCTAGAAAAAAAAAAAAAGTTTTGCAAATACAACCAAGTGTAGATATTTAATAAAGTAGTTAAAGTTTTAAAAACATCAACCTAAAAACATCAGTCTGTTCTTTTTGTAAATGCTGGAGGTATTTTCTGGCTGTTTTCAAACATCTCTGTTAATGCATTCAGTTAGATTTTGCTTATACCTTTAGACTTCCTATTTGTAAGCCATTAAACTTTGCTCTACTTTCAAAACTTGAAATTCATTTTCTGAAACTCCTGAATTTCAATGTCAACCCAGTCAGGTATTCCATATTGCTCCTTAGTACCTCGCTATTTAATCAATATCATGGTTAATTCCAAAACAGACTTTAGTTTATTCTAATTTATTTCAGCTCGATTGTGAAGAAAGCTTGTAGCTAATCGAGTCACTCTTGAGTCCGCTTCCTGGAAAAACCAGTACAGGTGTCATATGAGGAAGGTCCATTTTATAAATCAGTAGAGGAAGCTATGTCAACTGCCCAATCTTCGGGATGAGCGGCCAACACCTTAACCTCTAAACCACCGTTCATTGATCTTGGCAAGTTCATCCAGGGAGACATCCCAGGGTTTGCCAGGACTATAAGCATCTAAACAAAGAACTTGTTTATTTTTCAAAATGGACAGTACCATCTGTTGGTCCAAGGGGAGTCTTTTGGAAATCTTCTAACTGAATAGAGAACAGTGGTGATCATGACCTACACACGTTGCAAAGGTAGAGTAATTTTCCATCCGTAGGGGGAAGGTTAAAATCAAGGCAACTGAAGATTTATTTACCCATAAATTTAGCAGTCTGTTTCGGGGCATCCCCTCGCCTAACCATCAGTTTCAAGGTAATAGTTTTGCCTTTCATTTTGATGTTCTTCAGTCTGTTACACACTTCCTCCGACAGCTCTTCCATAAAGTTCACAGCTTCCGCATCCTGTAGACAAACAAAACATTGCAAAATTAAAAGGCTTGCTAGAATCAATGACTTGATTCTACTATATATGTAATGTAAGTTACAAGAACTTAAGTCTAAAAGGTACATAAAATAAGTCATTTTAAACTTAACTATCAAAGTATTTACTGTAACAGCATCATGACACCAATTTGTTTCATACCACGTTTAAAAGACGTTAAAAAATGGTACATGTATAAACTGACGAGAATTGAGAAATTCTGCAAATTCAGAATTGTGCAAATGAAAAACATTAAAACATGTTCATACTGTAGTAAATCTAATCCCATAATTCACTTCTGCAGACACTGACTTCCTCTGTTGCTCCATTTTGATTGGTCGATCATCCTGACCCCTGCAGTATCGGTACAATGACTGACCTGTTTTAGGACCAAACTCTTTCTGCAGCATATCAAGACTGACCCTCTGTAAATCACCACATGTCACCACTTTCATAGCTTCAAATCTCTTGGTAGTGGACCAGCCAACACCTAGAACACAAGTCTAAATTTAACCATAACAAGTTAAAGAAAATGGTTCTTCCTTTCTGGGGAGTGACAGCAAGGATCAGCAATCATGGATATAATGTACAATGCTCATCATCCTGTTTTAAAATTATCATTAAGCATACCTGTAAATAATACGCCTGCATATTTTGAAAGACAATTTTAAAATTGAACAATATAAATTAGGGGTCAAATAAGGGTCATTCTTGTGAAATCATTCTAGAATCTGGTATGTGGTTTCTTAAGTAGGGGACATTTAAAGTTTTCTCTTTAGACACATATTATACTAGATAGGTGGTGTGTCACCCTCTTATGCTTTGTCAGAATAACCAAAAATTTCATGACAAAATCTAAGTACAACAAGAGGGCCATCTTGGCCCTATATTGCTCAACTTGGTACAAGTCCACTTGCCTGGTGGAAGATCACTGGACAATGTTACATACAATAGGTTTTCCTATATAAATCTTTGTAAAACAAATGACCCCCCCCCACCCAGAAAGGCCAATTTTGATAAACTTTGAAGTTTTTCCTATATAAGCCTATTTAAAACTAAGTGACCACCCGGGCAAGGTCAATTTTGATCCCAGGGGCATAATATGAACAATCTTGGTAGAGATCCACTAGACAATGCTACATGCTAAATATCTAAGCTCTAGGCCTTGTGGTTTCAGAGAAGAAGATTTTTAAAGTTTTTCTTATACAGTAAAACTTCGTTAACTCGAGCATCGATAACTCGAGAACCCCGGATAACTCGAGGACTCCTGTCGGTCCGGCAATTTTGCCTATATGTATAACCAGAAAATACTATCGATACTCGAGCATCGATAATTGAGAACCCCGGATAACCTCGAGGAAGACCTGTGGTCCCGCCAGGTAGATTTCTTACTAAATTACCTGCGGCAACCGGGTCACTGATTATCGATTTTTCTCACCTCCGATGGTGCATCATTATTTTGACACGTCATGGGAAAAACTTTTATTGTTAATTGATTGTTCTCGTTAATTATCGATTTATCGGCCGTCCAGTGGCTAAAATGTTATGCGCACATTTAAATTGTCTTAAATCATGTGTAATTACAGCCACTTGTTACTTTTATTGAATAAGAAGAAAAAAAATGTTTGCGAGTTTTTAATTACGAGAACTTAATGATGAGAAGATGGACATTTTGAGTCTGGGTAGACATTCTATGATAAAGCTTGAGAGAAAATCCCAAACTGCATATTCTTTCTAGAATTATAGACATAAACAAGAATATATTATAGAAATAAACAACCCGATCTCGGGGGAGATACAGTAGCTAGATCGGACGAGCAGAAAACCAAAACAGGAACACAGTTGAGAGGGCGATGATCATTGAGTTTAAATACAATGCCATCATGGAAGTTAAAGAGGGTCATGACTGAAAGAAATGTGCCTTTTCTTTGTTTCAAACCTGTTTCATAGCTATCTTTTGACTATGCAGAAAAACTTATAAAATTTCCATGGTTCGGATAACTCGAGAACCCGGATAACTCGAGCATTTTACTTGTCCCCGTGCGACCTCGAGTTATCGAGGTTTTACTGTATTAGCCTAGTATGTAAAACTAAGTGACCCCCCGTGCGGGGTCAATTTTGATCTGGGGATTATAATTCTAACAATTTTGGTAGAGCTTCATGCAAGGAACCTCCCTGCATAGTTTCATCAACATTGGCCTAGTGGTTTCAAAGGAGATGTCATTTGAATCAAAATGTTGACTTACGACGTACGACACACAATCATCTATCAGAATATGACCTTGACCTACAAAATTTGGCAGGATCATGACCCTTTTGTAAAAAGCAATACAATTTAAGTTTGAAAAAGAAATCTTTACAAATGAAAGTAATAGACAAAGTCTAAGAAAAAAGGGCATAACCCTTGACCTACAAAAGTTGGAGTCATTACGACCCCCAAGTTATAAGCAATACAATGAACAGTTTGATGAAGAAATCTTAAGAATTGGCAAAGCTATAGCCAACCTTAAGTTTATGTGATAGAAGGACGGGGGGACAAATATCGCCTTTTCTCCAAAAGGCAACACAAAAAGAGCTGCCCACATTAGTGTCAAGTGAAATTGTATTGTCTTCCTAGAGAGCCAAAAATTTCAGGGGAGACAATGCATCAAAATTCAGTTACTCACCAGGTAGATCTTTCACTGGTTGCACTTTGATGTAATCACCAACTAGCTCCTCTGTGAGGTAAAAGTGACCATTTGGTTTGGCTTTCCTTGTAGCCATTCTTGCCAACAGGATACTGGAGCCTAAATAGACATGAAAATACATGCATGCCAGTTGTGGAGGGGTGTACAATTGTATTTCAACAATACAAGTTTATTTGTTGTCTGTTCGAGTTTATGAAGACTTACATATTGCACAGTTTGCAAAGAGCACAACAGCAGAAAGGCTTTTGGCCACTTGCCTGGTGGAAGATCACTAGATAAGGTTATATACCAAATAAGTTTTCCTATATACGCCTTTGTAAAACAAATGACCCCCGCCCCCGGCACAGTCAATTTTGACCCAGGGGCATAATTTGAACAAACTTTGAAGAGGTCTACTAGGCAATGCTACATGCTAAATATCTAAGCTCTAGGCCTTGTGGTTTCAGAGAAAAAGATTTTTAAAGTTTTCCCTATATAAGCCTATGTAAAACTAAGTGACCCCCGGTGCGGGGTCAATTTTGATGCGAGGGTCATTATTTGAACAATCTTGGTAGAGGTCTACTAGACAATGCTACATGCCAAATATCTAAGCTCTAGGCCTTGTGGTTTCAGAGAAGAAGATTTTTAAAGTTTTTCCTACATAAGCCTATGTAAAACTAAGTGACCCCCCCGGCGCGGAGTTGATTTTGATCGGGGGCTCATAATTTGAACAATCTTTGTAGAGGTCCACTAGCCAATGCTACATGCCAAATATCTAAGCTCTAGGCCTTGTGGTTTCAGAGAAGAAGATTTTTAAAGTTTTTCCTATTTGTTGCCATAGCAACCAGAATTCTACATGGAATGGAATTCTTTGAACAATTTTGTAAAGCTTCATGCAAGGAACATTCCTGCATAGTTTTATCAACATTGGCCTAGAGGTTTCAGAGGAGATGTCATTTGAATCAAAATGTTGACGGACGACGGACGATCAGAAAAGCTCACCCTGGCGTAGCCAGGTGAGCTAAAAATAAAACATGCTTCCTTCCGTCACCAACTAATAACCTAATAACCAACTATAGCCTACCCTTCTAACTGTAGTCAACCAAAACTATATCTGCACTAGACCAAAGATGAAGACACAAGAAGATAACACAGGCAGCTAACAGCTGTTCTCACTGACCTAACTTAACATGCTTTAAACCAGGGATCTTGCCTAACCAACCAGTTCTATATTGAACATTTTAATCTTGCCTTCTTAAACTTTACCCTGCTGTCAACATAATTATGATTCCTCTTCTACAACAAGTGTAGATCATGACTGTGCAGTCTGATCATGATCTGCACTGCTCCCTTTCAGTCAGTCAACTTTCACTGAACATCCCTTTCATCACTTACATTTCGAGGGTTGACTTCAAAACTTTTCCCCAAGTCCTTCTTTGTTTGGCATAAGTTACTACAGCTTTGTGGTCAACCCTCGTAATGTTACTGCCCAAATAATTGGACAGACAAATTTAGCAAGGTAAAGGTTAAAAACATTAAATTTTCTGATTCAACCTGACAGCCTGCTCAGATGACTTCACAAACTTGGCTGTTTTAAAACACTTCTGAACATTAATAAAATTGGATTTTACTTATACAATGTACCTTTAGACTTCCTATTTGTGTGCAATTAAACTTCGCACTAATTTCAAAACTTGAAATGCAATTTCTGAAAGTCATGAATCTCAAAGTCAAATTACCTAATCCTGCAGATGCCGGACATCCTGTCTTCTCAAATATTTCTGAGCGCAAGAGTGAAGCAAACTCTACGGGTGTGGCCCCAGTGCTGGCCAGGAGGTCTGTACAGTCTACTAGCATCTCGTCACAGCTCACCGCCTCAATATCATGTGTATAACTAGAGAGTAACAGAAAGTGGAAAAGGCGTGAAATCTATTAAATGCAGAAAAACTGTCCAGACAAACCTGTGTTAAAGACCACCTCCTAATAAAGACCAGCTGCAAACAAATACCACATTTATAGCTTCCCATCAGTGGTTTTTATGTACAGGTTTGATGGTACAAACAAAATAACAAATAGGCAGACAAGTCTAGACTACTTTTCAAAATTTTCCTTATGTCATCACAGAAGATGCATTCGGATAACAAATATCATTACTACTTAACACTGTGACATCCATGTAGACTTGACTACAGATCAAATCTAACTTATTACGCACTCTGTTTCTGATTACATATAAAGGAAAAGGTAACATTTTTTACTTGAAAGTTTCTTTGCCTCTTACACAAGAAGCTATCTTGTAAAATCAATGCCAGACTATGTAAAAAATTGACAACTGAAGAACCAACATGCCTTCTCGATTCATAAATGTACACGCATTGCTTAGAAATTAAAAACGGATTGAAGCAGAATCATACAATATACATGTACAAGGAACTCTGTTTATAACAAACAGATTGGGACCATTTAAATTTGTTCCTTATATCTGGAATTTCACTATATCCAGAGTCATTATATACAGAGTTTACTGTATAGGCTTTTTTGTTGTCTAGGGTGTACATATGCACCAATGGATGAAGCTGTACGAATGATGAAAAAATACTACATGTACATTATACAAGAGGGCATGATTACTTACCTTGCCACAGTATCGTAAAGTATTTTGGACACTGCTTTATACCCATCAAAGTCATACGGAATTGTCACAAGATCCGGACATATTGCCTTTGCTCGTCCCATAAACATACCATTTTTAACGCCCGCCTACAATTCACAAACAACCTGTCAAGACTATTTTCATCATTTCTATTTTAGTTCAACAGTTCCTTTAGACATGTGGATTTGTTTTTTTTTCTCTGGGTTTAATGCCCAACTTCAACAGTATTTCAGTTAGGTACATGTACAGGAGAACAGTTTTACTAACCATTGTTAGTAGACTGCAATCCTCCATAAGAATCTGTCAAATTTCTCGTATTAAATGTAAAGTTGGTATCGATTCCGAATAATTAAGAGATTCAGTGATTACAAGTTAGCAACAGATGTGAGCAAATCTTTATTTCCTTTGTATTTGTTTCTTCACCTACATTGGTCATTGCTTGGATATCAACAACCCAATCAGACACACCATACTTGCTAAGTTTTGTAACTAACCAATAAGAAATATCAAACCCGCCTTGCTTTGTGAATAACCAATCAGAAACATCGTGTCTGCCTAGCTTTGTAACTAACCATACAGAAACATCATAGCTCCCTAGCTCTTTAACTAACCAATCAGAAACGTCATTCTTGCCTACATGTAGCTTTTTAACTAACCAATCAAAAACATCATACCTGCCTAGCCTCATAACTACAGGAGGCTATTTCCGCCATTGAATGAAAAGATTCTGTTGTTGCCTTGGTTACAGTTGTGACATCATCAGAGACATTGTCATCATCACTCTCTGAGTCCGACTGGTCAGGAAAACTTGTATCATCTAAAATGAAACATTGCACATAATATATCAAATATGTCATTTTCGATACATGCAACTAAAACAACTCTTTTGTGGGCCTTTTGTTAAGAACAAAACATACCTATGCCTTATATTCTACCCTACTTTTCACTGTACAGTATTACTTTAAATCCTGTTTATTATCTGCCTTTTACTTGTGTAACAGTTGATATAAATACCTATACAACTAAATTTTCTACCTTTGAACTCTCTATTCATCTTTACAATTAAGTTAGTTATTAATGGCATGCACTTATAAGTAGCAGCAACTAATAAATAAATTAAGGAATAAATAAACAAATATCAGTCAAGTTCATGTAATGTGTAACAGTAACTTTACCATTGGCTGTCAGTGTATTTCCATGCTGCACTCCTTTCTTTCCCTTCTTGCCCCCCTGCAGCCTCTTCAGTTCCCACTGGTGCCTCTCAAAGTTAAGATCTGATTCAGGGTCCGGCGTAGACCCTTTACCCTTTGAGTGTGTAACTGCTACTGGTTTACCTGCAATCAATACAGAATTTTCATTCATTACTCTGATGCACACACACTGTTACATCTTACTGTGAATGCATGCAGATATATCTGCATAAAATTCTGTGAATTTGTAATAAAATGCATTATGACAGTGTTCGGAAAAGAGTCATATATAAACTAATTTATTTAATCTCGATTGCAAAACAAGTTCTTATTACTTATATTACCAGTAATCGATCTCGAGACTCACTCCTGATGGAATCAACCTCACTGAGAGGAGGGCAATGTGGCATTATCTGTGTCTTGACTAAGGTCAGTACCACTACATGGCCACTGGTGGCGATGGGACCCTCTGACCCTGAGGCTAACATACTACCACTGAACCATGGGTGCTCCAAAAGGAAAAGAGTTCTCCAGAATACTTTTCAAATAATGTCCAATTAATATGTTAATCATCATGATATTTACCTCTTAAATCTGGTCTCTTCCTTAACCCAACAGAGACAAAGAAGCAGTCCATATCAATATGCATCACACATCTCTTGGGCTTTCCTTTCCTTGCTCCAGTTGCAGCATCTTCATAAGGAGTTACTGCCCTTTCTAGAACAACTCTTATAAGCTTTTCTCTACCTGGGAAATGATCTCCCATGGATTGCAACTCATTTACATAATTCTTCCATTCTGCTTTCCAAGTAGAGAGGAAATGTAACCTGGAGTTACTGTAAAATTCATTCAGGAACTTAGGATCCCTGGAATCTGCTATCTTTCCTGGGGATACCACTGGTTTTCTTATATTTACATTTTCTTTACTGGGACTAATTTCTTTTGAACTATTATTAGCAGTCAGAAAAGCCTTGCTTGCATTGGAAGCTACAGATGTCACATGACTCACAGCATCTAAACCTCCATCATTAGAAGAGCTTCTACTGGCATCACTGTCAGTTCTATTTATAGCATCCAGATCACTGGCACTTGGTGCTAAAATGTCAGTGCTATTTATAGATTGGAAACTGCCTTCAGACTGGTTACTATTTTGCCTGGATGTTGTGAACGTCTGTAAGCCCATCTGTAACCCAGACTGGGCTGTGTATAGTAAGTACTTTGTGTAAGAAAGCAACTTTCCAGCAGCAACACTGCAATAGAGAAGGAAGTGCTTATATCATAAACAAGTGGGCCAGGATGGCCCTATATTGCTCACCTGACACCTACTTATGACCATATCTGACCAAACTTCAACCCTAAACTGTATATCATAAACACAGACATTCTGTTAGACCTTGACAAGACACCTTCTGACCAATATACATGATAACTGGCTATAAAATGTGACTTCTAGAGTACCAACAAGGTTTTCCTTGGAATTGACCTGGTGACCTAGTTTATAAGGTGATCCACACAAACATTCTGACCAATTTTCATGATGATCAGGTTGTAAATGTCATCTGTATGGCACAAAAAAGGGTTTTTACCTGGGTGACATAGTTTTTGACCTCAGATAACCCATAATCAGACTCTACCTAAACTTCATTAAGACAATCATACTGACTAAGTTTTACAAAGATCCAAGGGAAAATGCAATCTTTATTGCATACATAAGGTTATCATATGATTTGACCCCGTGACTTAGTTTTTGACCCAATATGATCCATATTCAACCTCAATCCAGATTTTATCAAGATAATCATTTTAAACAAAGTTCCTGAATGCAACCTCTATTGCATACACAAGCTTTTTTTACGATTTGACCCTGTGACCTAGACTTTGACCCCAGATGACCCATATTAAAACACGACCTAGATTGCATCAAGGCAGTCATTCTGATTAAGTTTCATAAAGATAAAAAAAAAATTCAACCTCTATTGCATTCAGGTCAGGTGTGCTGTGAGCTAAATATCAAGTTTTTGTAATATCCAAGTTTTTCTGTACTTGTAAATATCTGCCATTTGATATGATAAAATGTCTCTGCTACAAAGTACACAGATAATTTCAATGCATAGCATGCATTTTTACTGGATAAACTAAGCGAAAGCGTGTTTTCGGTCTCAGGTAAGGTTTTGACTATTCATACGTAATAATGCAATTTGCTAGGCACTGTTTCAGGTTTCAGGTATTGTACAAGTCAGTGGTATTTCAAACTCTTATCTAGCTTGCTACATTTTGATCTTCCGTTGTGATCTTCCTTTGTGATCTTCCTTTGTGATCTTCCTTTGTGACCGGTGCAGATCATTATTCAGACTGCACATCCATGACCTCTGATAATAATCTGCTCTGTTTTCTATTCAGTCATCAAAATCTACATGAACACCCCTTTCAACAATTAATGGTACTGTCCAAATTGGAAGGTGGACAAGTCCATTTTAGAAATTTAGCATGGCCAGGGTTAATCCAAAGACAAAGAAAAAATGTTTAAGCCGAGAAGAGATGCAAACTAAACCTGTCAGTAATCCATTCTGGTGCAACAACTTTCAGTCCCTTCAATTCTTTCACTTTACTGTTGGTAAGGTTTGTTGCGATGACATGTGTGACACGCCTTCTTTTCAGGTAGTGTTCATAGCCGCCACCATGTAACATCATCAGCCGCTTCAATTCATCCGAGGAAGGTTCTATATAAAAATACAAACACATTGTGACATACAAAACTTTATATTCCCCAAGGTGAATTCTTTATGCACAGCATCAAATACTACAGGAAATCCCTGTAGCAATCGCAAGGGCCTCCCATGTCACCAACGCTCCAAAAGCTGCATAATGGTTAATATAGAAATTTGCTCCTGGAGACAATTTTGAACACATCTGTCCTAGCACTCAGTCATTCTCTAAAATAACTGTTTTGCAATCGGCCAAACATTTGTGACACTATAGCCCACTGGAGGCCCTGAATCCATCATAAGGAAGTGAAAAAAACTGTTTTTCTAACTTTTTATCAATGTCCAAACAATAGGTATTTTGTTCAGAAACAAATCTCTTTTCCTTTTAAATCTAAGATTTCAACACTTCTGTTAATTTTTACAATGTCTAACCTAGCTCAGAAGTCCAAAATAGCAATGAGTGAGCTCAGTTCCCATACAGGTAAGAGCTTCTATACACAGGAAAGAGCTTCTATACATGAGTTTAGCATATTGCTCAATCCTGAATATTGTTATTAGATAGTGTATTTGTAAATGCGTTTATATATGAATAAATAATGTTTAAACTAAACTAGTTCCCATACAATTGATGGAAAATGGAAATCTCGGGAGTCAAATCTAGTCAAACAGTCAGAGATAATAAAACAATTTGGTGTGTACTTAAACAAACAACCAGGGATATCTTACATAACTGATCATTTTTGGCCCTCAAGATAAGCTACAAAACAAAACAAAATGTCTTACTTGTGTAACCATTAACATGTATACGGATGCCATCAAATATCTTTGAGCCGCTGCCCTCTTTCTTCAACTGTCCTGGCACTTCTTCCATAAACTGATCCTGGAGTTTCTGCTTCTTTGCATTCATGTACCCTCCCTGCATAACAAAATCATGTACAACAAAAATGGAACAACTACCTTATAACCTTGACAAAAATGCAACTGTAAAACCAAAAGCATGCATACAACCCTCATATAGTCAAAAAGATGTGCATTCATGTATTCTTGCTACAAGACAGCAGTCTCAAAGCATTCACATTCTTTCCTTACACCATGTACATTGATAAAAAATAATATACTTTTATGCAACGTAGCATACTGATATAGTTACATAATTATCATTTATAATGCTATAAATTCATGATTCTGCATTCATTTAAATAGGACATTCATAACAACCTGCCTAACTTTGCTATCTGATGTAATTTATAATGTAATGCACATGAAATTTGACAATTATTTCGATCACTACTTAAGTATCTATATAAAAACAATTGCAGATTCTAAATATATGAAGCATTGGTCTACATTGTTGAATGAAGTTTATAATTATATGTGTAACGTTGTTGTTATATCTGAAAACTACAAAATTCCACTTACCCTGACTTCCCAGCCATCATCTCGTGTCCTGCTTCTAGTGTTACGCCCTCTTCTACTCATTTTTTCACATTGTTCAAAGTCTTCCGCCTATAACAAGTCGGTGAAGAAAAGAAAGAATAAATAAAATCTTTTAGTGGCACTTCAGTTCCAGGAAGTCAGTGACTATAGTCACTCTAACCATTCAATCATTAAAGTGGTCCAGTATCCAGCTCTTTTTCTGTGTACCGGTACATTTCACCTCTAGGTATGGTATTATTAATCACCAAATTAACACAAAGTAAAAGGCATGAAACAGAATCTGAAACAGCAAGAAAGGTGTTATCTTTAGTGAAAAAAAAATTCATATGAAAAAAAAAGATGGTATTATGTCTTTAGCATGTTTAGAAGGTAGTCAGCAATTGATATCAATGTCTGTGGTGTAAACAGGTAAATGGGCTGTGTAGGTCCAGAACAGCCGACTTCCAGAACGGACCAGTACCTGAAACTGAAAAGGCCCAGTCCAGAACGACCAACATTTCATAAAATTGTATTATAATATTACAGTAAAAACAATGAATTAAATATGAAAGGGAATTTTCCCTGGTCAAGGTTCTCATGTAATTAATGTTAATAAGCGTATTTAGAAATGTTTAATCCTAAAAGGCTCACTTTTTGTTTCTAAAATAAAGTTGTCTCGATATACAGACAGAAGTTTGAAGAGGCTGGATTGAACAGTCATAAGTATTTTCTATGAAGAAATAAACCTTCTGCATCACATGGTATCACATTGTTTTTCACAGTACTAGCTTTATAGACGAACTAGCTGACATTTCTGTAAAAAGAAAAATAATTAGGTAGTTATCGTATTTCAAAAAAATAGTTCAAAATTTTCCTGCGTTACCTTGTTCAATGAAACCAACATGCATTCACTGGATACAAGATACAAGAATATTTAACGTCGGATACATATATAACAGATCAACATTACTACTTGAGCTATTTTCTGACAATGGTATCACATTGTTTTCACTGAATTCAATACGCTAATTAACACTAATTACATGCAAAACTTAACCGGCAACAAATTCCTTTAATGATATTTCAATAATACTTAAAAGTGCACTAATAAAGTTCTATGCTCCTGCGTTTATGAATAAATTATGCAAATGAACCGCCATATTAGAATTACGGTAAGCAGGCTATTGCGCGTTGGAAATCGACAGATGTCTGTTTGCTACGCTTGCCACGTTTAACAATTTTCTTCCATGTATGAAAACTTGATGGTTTTTTATTAAATATTGAATGATAAATAAAATAAAAGAAATATATAAAAATTGACCGATGATTGATAGTTTACGAGTGTTATAAAGTTCAGAAATTTATCGGAAGGACTGAGATTTTGTTGCCGGGTAGCAGCTGAAGATAGCCTTTTAAACCAACTTTGAAATTTTTTTGAACATGCAGACAATTTTTTTCTAACAGATTTTTGAATATACTTTACGAAACTACCAAGTTTATGATGTGTCCACTTCTTATTTAAAGTGTCTGGGAAGTTAAATTTGTTTGTTTACATAAATTTGTACCACCATTTCGAAAAAAACGTCTGCATTGCTGAATATTGAAGTTATACGCTAAGAAACTCAAAGCCTCGATAGTACAGTGCTATGAATCCCCGCTTGGCACGCGGGAGTTCAGAGATCGAATCACCGCCGGAGTGGAAAAAAATTATTTGTATTGTGGGAACAAATAAATTTATAACTTGTTATACTCTCACACCTCAGAACGGGTTTAAAAACATACGACTGATTCAAAAACTTAACGAATAAATTTGAATATATAGGTTGGGTTAAATGGCCACACATGATCTGTGTCTGCATGATGTCTACATCCTGTCGTAGCATACAGATAGAGTGCTAACTTTGTTAGTGAAGTGGGCCATTTTGGACGTAAAAGTGGGCCGTTTTGGACAGGACCTTCCTGGAGTAGGACCGTTCTGGTCTACTAAACCAAATGGGTTACATGCACTTCTTTGTAGCTGCTACTGTTATCATTGGTGCAGTCAATTGTTATACATTTCAGCACAATATTTTTGTTAGGCTCCGACGATTAACGGAAATAAATTTGATTTCTTTCAGCTCTTGAGCTTTGAAAAACAGAACAATTTTTGCTGACCATGACATTTTATCAGTTTATTCGAAAAAATAATTTGAGTCAGTAAAAGGCGAATAAACGAGTCTAACATATTTCATCAAGATTGCATTTTACGTCTCAGCATAGAATGAGATTCAGTGTTATAAGAATACGAAATTACTTTCTGTTTACCTTTTTTTTTTTTGCTTGTTTATTTTCGCGCCGTACTTCACCACTGAAGAGCTCATGGTTAATTCTTCCGCCCGTACCGGAGCCGTACTGGTGTCCGTGTTGTACAGTTCGACGGAATCTTCTAACGCACGACCTGCCTTTTCCATTCTTTATTTAATTATCGTTCCTTCCAATATATGCAAGCTTGGGTTGACTTCATTGAAGAAAAACTCCGCCCTCTATAAATATGCAAAAAAAAATACAACACTTTGGTCAATATATCGGCATTTCCAGAAGGAAAATACGCGTCAGTTCGGAAGAGGTGATTGGAGCCGTATAGATTCAGCAACACGCAAATAACACCACTCACAATACAAAAAGCTAAACGTAGAATAAAACCAATAAACTATAAAGATTGTGAAACAAAGAACATGTACGTAACCATGCCAGAAACAGTTCAGATTGTCCATGAAAGTGCTAATACTGAACAGTATAGAAATTCTTTCTTCATTTGAACTGGGATAAGATGAACCAACTGATCAAGAGAAGGGCAGCCAAGCCAGCAGACAAGTTACTAAGCGAGCAAACCCTCGCCGAAGGTTTATTAAGTATTTGTTTCTTTTTCGTATCCTACATAATAATTCAAATGTGCTTCATTTAGACATGCGGCTGGGTTCAATTAACAACAAACATAAGCTGATGCAAGTTTTTCAGAACTAACCGCTCATATGGTGAATCACAGTAGCCTTAAAGAGGCACGTCCTACATCTAGCAGATTATATTCTCGAAAAATAGATTATATGTTCAATGAACGTAAAATGATAAATAAATAATATGATTATGGTGAAAAATGCCTCATTTTACCACCATTTATCAATAGAGAGGCTTTCTGTAATGAATCGCATCAACCCATGAAAGAGGCACGTCCTACATCTAGCAGATTCTATTATCGAAACATAGATTATGTGTTCAGTGAACGTAAAATGATAAATAAATACAATTTCAAAGAAGAACCCAACTAGTATGGCGAAAAATGCCTCATTTTACCACAATTAATCACTATAGAGGCTTCCTATAATAAATCGCATCCATCCATTAAAGGGGCAAACCCTATAACTGATGTCTACTAAATAACCTCCAAAACATAAATAATAGAATCTTTGGAAGTATTATAACTTAACCTAAAAGCTAAAGCTATGGATTCCCAGTCATTATCGATAAAATCAGCAGTTTAAAATATACTTCAGTACCGTAAACCATTCAATAATCTATGTAGAGTTGTTGTTGTACAATTAATGGGTGGATGCGATTTATTACAGAAAGCCTCTATATTGAACGAAGCATTTTTCGCCATAGGTTCTTCTTTGAAATTGTATTAATTTATCATTTTACGTTCACTGAACACATAATCTATGTTTCGAGAATAAAATCTGCTAGATGTAGGGAGTGCCCCTTTAAGTCGACAACTAGCTTGCATAGATGATGATTTTGTTCTAAAATCCAACATTTTTTTGAGTGTATATCTTTTAAAAATGTATAAATATAGACTAGAAAAGATCAGCATATTGTGGTTGCCTATGGTAAAACATTACACTAAAAGAGTTGTTTTCTCTATGTCAATGAAATTTCACCTCGAGATTCTGCAGATGTTAACGTTCGTTAACCCTTAAGCAATGTTTCCTAGCAGAAAAGTTAGTGCAATAACATAAACCTTCTTTAAAAAAGGAAAAGTTAATTATCAGGTGGCTTTAATCTGTCTGAACAGTTTAAGAAAGCTACGTTTGCTTTGACATTACCCCCAAGAGGGCAAGTAAATTAGCTTTTGCGATAAGTGCACATCTATACAGAATGATTTTGTTATTGGTATACACAGGCGGGAAACATGTATATGTACCATGGTGAATATGTACACAAAGCCGTGAAAAAGTACACAACATGGGCAATAAGTATATTAATTTGTGCAATTAGTACACATGGCCGAGAACAAATAGACAGGTTCTATATAGAAACTGGAAAATATTAGACAATGTAGGAAATAAGCATATTACATCGTGTTAATAAACACACATAGACATGGGAAATATCTATTGGACACTGCCGGGAAATAAGTTGACAACCTCGTCAAATTTTGAAAACACTCCCACAAAAAATAGTACACAATATAGGAAATAATTGTATTACCTCATGTAATTGGTACTTACAGTACAGCCGTGAAATATGTACATCACCTCGGAAAATTGGTAAACATACCCAGGAAAAAGGAAGGTAACATGGGAAATTAGTATGCATGTCCTTGAATGTGTAGTCCGGAACAACAAATCTGGCCATAATTTATTCATTTTACTAAATGTGTAATATCATAATATGGATCTTAATTGTAAAGCTAATATGATAAATGTTCAGCTTTGTCTGCACACTTCTTTCGTCATCGTTCATTTTATGCCATTAAAAAACCTAGATATGTATAATTATATCATTTAGTTAGTCAATCGCATTGGTGGAACATAAAAAATGCTTGCGGATGCAGATAATTGATCTGATGTTGATGTACGATCTAGATTCGAATGCAGATATGATGTTGATCTACGATTTAGATCTGCATTTTTTTGAATGCGCTCCAATCTAGATATGCATGACGAAGGAATGCAGATCTAATGTCGATGTACGATCTCCGAGCCAACGAAATAGTTGTATCACTGTCAATTATCAAGTATACATGAGAAATAGTAAAAATAATAATGCAAGAAAAATACCGATATATAAAATAAAAAAATGCTCCGACCGGGGATTGACCTCGCATCTCCGGGTTGCAAGTCCGACATCCTCACCACTGAGCCAGAGATGATTTTTTATTTACATTGGGAAAAGAATTGACTAGGTACTAAATCTTTATAACCTATTGGTAACTTGGAGGTTTCGCACTATGGTTAGAATACGTTCAGTTTATTCTATAGATGATAATAGTTTATTTTCGTGGCATTGCTACTGTTTCCATTGATAATAATTCATTGAAAAACTCCCGTTACCCCTTTGCTGTAATTTACATAGAACGCCTCATTACGTTAGCGCATGCGTATTTCGTACAGTGGCGACAATTATTTCACGTTAAAGCTCCTAGAACAAAACATTAAGGAAACTAAAACTACCTTACAAATGACTTTTCCTACGGGTAATTGAATTCTCCGAATTTCTAAATCGGCTTTAAAAGCTCTTTTTAAGCTCTTCAGAGCTTGTGTTGTGTGTACCCTGTACCAAAGTTTTATTCTCAATCCAATTTTATAAATAGATATTACTTGACGACTGCTAATACTGACTGTATATGTATGTATGTTGTGCTGATGCAGCCCATAGTTTGTGGGACTCATAGCTTTGTTTGTAAATAAACTTTGAGAAAATTTGAGAAAGAGTTTTGTTTGTTTCAATTTTAGATTCAATTTCTCAGTTTAATACGATTATAGAGCTATTAAACAAGTCGTACATGCTCTCGCAAATTGACTTTTATAAATTACCTGATCCGTTTCTTTTTCACGCACGGGACTTTTGAGTAAATAACACAAAACACTTTCATGGAGCATTGAATAAAATACAATACATACAATGACAAAATGCCCAGGGCAGTTTTAAGTATTAACCTTTATACATACTGAGATTCTTTGAGGAAATAGATGATAAAACTTGTTGAAGGTAAAAAAAAAATTTCATTTATTTATCTACATGTATTTATATTGTTATTATTGAAAATAAATCATCATAACCTGTTATTAAAGATATGTTGAAACATTCGAATCAGCAAGGCGACGTATACTACAGTATAGACATCTGGACATGGGGTCATGGGGCTGATCGCATGCATTGTCCGACTGAGCCGCCTTGGTGCATAGGTAACGTGTTCGCTACAGCTAGGATCAGAAGGTCCGGGGTTCGATGACTATCAGTGCCAAAGTAGTTGTCGTGGTCTTAGGCAAGACACAGCTAATGTCATCCCTCCCCACCCGCCCCCCCCCCCTCTCTCTCTCTCTCTCTCTCTCTCTCTCTTCGAGATTGTCACAGTTCGATCTGGAGTGAGTCTCGAGAGCGATTGATATTAATTAGCTGATAAGTTGTAAGAACTTGTTTCGCAATCGGCAGTGTCAAAACAGTAAAATAAATAAATGTTTATGTCAGGATTATTTGACTTGTTGACGTTGTAGATTTGACATGGAGGTTTTTTTCTTGGAAATTTACCTGATGCACGATTTGTCGTTAATTATTTGCTTGTTTTAACTTTGTTGACTTTTCTCAGCGGTTCAAAAAATCCTTCTTTTGATTGAATGTGTCCTAATTTTTACTTTTTCGAATGTGAAAGAATAAGTGGTTGCTTTGGTTTTATGCTCTATATGACGAAGACTTGATAACAGACTCAATTTCCGGCGGTGAGTTTGTTTGAAATGATAAAACAAGCATGATCCACTTATCAGCGACAGAGTCGTTCAGACATTTATCTAACATCCAGATGAACTGATTGTGTTGCAAACTGGTTGCAAATACAGACTGGTAGTGTTGTAGCACAGGAAACGCAGGCTGGTTGTATGCACCTTACCGGTCAACGCCAGAAAACAAGGTTTTATGTCAATCCAATTGTTTGTTAGTGTCTGTAAAACAAAATGCCGAAAGTAATTTGTTCCAAAGTGTACGAAGTCGCTTGAAATTTAAGAAAGCATACAAATGACCGTCATAATTAGGAAAATAGCAAAATATTACATTTAGATTTTTAGGTATTTACAACCCCTTGTTTGTTTTTACTTCTACTTAAATGCCTTTAAGATGAATAACATTACACTATTTTAGGACGTAGAGACCAAGGTCAAATTCTGGATTTAAGAATGTTTACAATTACTATTATTATTTTACATATTGCAACCACATTTGTTTTTGTCTTATTTTCAATTATTAATAAGTCTTCATAAAATTAATCACATTACGCTATCGAAGGACGTAGAGTCCAATGTCAAATTTAAGGTCAAAGGTCGAATTTTGTGAAATCATATTGTTGTTTTTCTTCGTATCATACACAACTGTTTAAGAATAAAAATATAATAGCAATACATACTCTTCGAATATATTGTACTGATGGTCTAAGATATCGCGTTGTTGCCATGAAGATATTCAATTTTGAGACTGAAATCGGTATTTTTTTCGGAGATAATACGCAATTGTAAACAATATATAAGATATTTCGAGCACATTACGATTTTGTTTACAGAAAGCGGACTTACATTCTTATATGCATTTTGACTTGAAACATAAATGCACAATTCTATAGTTACTATCAATTTAAAGAAAATTCAAAGTCACAGTCGAGATATTATTTGGTCAAATTACGACAAAAGCTTCACCCTCACTAAATTATCATAATGTGGTAGTTTATTGGAGTAGTAATACATCATCGCCTGCAACATTTGATGATTAAAGAGTCACCGCCTCTTAGGTTCTTGCATTCATATCAGTTGTAAATCACGAATATTAATTCATTCAATGCCTGCGTTGATCAGTATTTCTTTTCTAATAACCTTTTTGTTTTAAAATCCAAATCGGGTTTTCGTTGTCTGACGTCTATCACACAGACATTCAAGATTGTGGGGCTGTTACTACATCATTAGTCACGTGACATTAGACCACGTGCGGATAAAAAAATGAGTCCGCAAAGTGTGTTACACATACGCTTGGGGTTACTTATTTCCTGCTCTACTCTTTGGACTTTACATCAAACATGGCGGACAATCTCCCAGTGGCCTTCTCACTATCACTTTCGACTTGCCTAACTATAATTACTGGGGCCGGTTTCAGGCCAACTCACGTCGTTAAATTACTGTATCGCTCCGCTAGGCCAAACTTCTACAATCCTCCCAATCTTAAAAAGGCAAGGGTCCACATGAGTATGGGGTCCATTGGAAATCCCTCGGATCGACCACTCTTCCGGGGATCTGCCATTTTCGGGGCTAGAGATTCTTGTCAGTCCATCATCTGTTGGCTTTTGGTCCTTGTTTCAATAGTTTCATTGTTTCCCTAAGCTGCAGCTCAGTGGCCACCTGAAGCCATCTGCCACTCATGTAATGAAACTGAGAGAAAGGTTTACTGTCTCATCCTGTTCCACAACATAATCAAAGATAGCCTAGTTTCCTCTCACTATACATCCAGCTGACTTTTGGCCCGTGAAAGCCTATAAAGCACCTCAGTCCACATTTGTTTTGGGTCTGGCACTTACCTAAGGCCTGACCCTCGGCCCTCCCTTTCCCTGCCACTTCTGCTCATTTCAGTAGCTTTAAAGTTTAAATACATCCTTCAAATGTTTGTAAGCAAACAATAACAGATTCAATTCCGTATTCTACTTACCTACTGAACACATGTTTATGGTGACAGTGTATTAACATATGTCCCGTACAAAACTGGACCAGTATTAGATTGGGTGGCGAGTCCATACCCAATGTATCTGTGCCCTAGCCCTTTACTTCACTCTGCAATTCTGATTGCTAAGGGGAATAGGGGCCAGTGATTTCTATATAACAAAGACTTAGTTCTGATGTCATTACGGTCTTAATGACAGTCAGGTCATTAAAACTCCAATCTCGGCTAGGGATGAACCCAATCTTTCCTTAAGCTGAGCCATGGCTCGTCCGCATTATTGTGCTCCTACCCACTGTTCCTGTCGGTATTGTCATCACCATACATTGCAAAGTGAGGCCAAGTCTGTTGGTACTTGCGCTAAAACTGTACAGCGCTCTACACTGTTTCTGATTCCTGCATTCAGACGTTAAAGCCTACATCTTTGTCCAACACCCCATGGCAGAAACAGTTGACAGCCTGTTCTTTGCTGAACTGGTCAGATAGAACTTTAAATGCCCTTGACGCTAGCGTAAGTTCTTGGTAAGACCAATCATATAATGTATCACCTGTGTTTTGGGTGGCTAAATAGAACCTGGTCCGTCTTGCGACTGGGTCGTTGTGTTCGCCAAACCGGTTATCAAGTCTCTTCATGAGAACTTCATAAGCCAGGGGCTTGCTTTTCATTCTGCACTATAACAACCATAACATTGACTTGGGTCCGGTTTGAAGGACCTACTATCTACTCTTTGGAATTCTGTTTTCAAAAAGGCGGCCAATCGCTCAGAGGGGCCGTCAAAGAATCTCTTTCGACTTGCCTAGCAATTCTAACGGGGGCCAGTTCCCGGCCAACTCACTTATCGTTACACTACTGTATCGCTCCACTAGTGTCCAGCTACTACATTGACCTGGGAAACTATGCTATACAAAACCTTCTCTGCACTCTGCAGGTCTTTTGCAAGGTTTTGTGGCCCAAAGTTTGTTCCCAACCGGTGGCAAATTGTCTACCCACGTCATACCGCCAGTGACATTTGTAAAATGTTTCTTTGTCCTATTTGAAAACATTTTGAGCACCCACCTTGCAGATACATTTCTTGACTAAACATTTACTACAGAAAGCTAATATTGAAATTTCCGATCATTTTGGTGCATTAAATATATGTATTATTTGGTTGTAAGGTATAAAATATTTGAACGGCAAAATTGACATTTGGAACCATTTCAAACCCTTTACATGAACTTTTACTTACTAACTAATTCAATCAATTTTGAGTCAATTTTTTTTTTTTTTGCAGCCTAATATTGCATAGGCTTATGCCAGAGCAAGCCCTGCATTTGTCAAATGCGAAGGACGAAATAATATATGCGCAAAACAAAATGTTGTAACTACCGAACGACCTAAATACTTATAAAATGAATATAATATATTGACAGGGCTAGCACTGGCCACTTTTTCTTTAGACAGTTTGTTTCATGAAGTGCTTTTGGCATAACACAAGACATGTTCATGTTTAAAATGTTGTAGCCATCTCAAATTCTTTTTCAAATTTCAAATTTTTGTAGCCACATTTGGCATTCGCTTATGTCAGAGCAAGCCCTGCATTTGTCAAATGCGAAGGACGAAATAATATATGCGCAAAACAAAATGTTGTAACTACCGAACGACTTAAATACTTAGACAATGAATGTAATATATCGACAGGGCTAGCACTGGCCACATTTTCTTTAGACCGTTTTTTTTTTCATGAAGTGCTTTTGGCATAGCACACAAGACATTATCTTTTTTAACCTGTTGTAGCCATCTCAAATTCTTTTGAGCCAATTTCAATTTTTGTAGCCACATTTGGCATTCGCTTATGCCAGAGCAAGCCCTGTATTTGTCAAATGCGGAGGACGAAATAATATATGCGGAAAACAAAATGTTGTAACTACCGAACGACTTAAATACTTAGACAATGAATATATTATATTGACAGGGCTAGCACTGGCCACTTTTGTAAACCATATTTGTCTTGTAAAGTTTTTGGCACTGCACACAAGACATGTTCTTTTGATTTAAAGGTGTAGCCAACTAAATTTCTTTTGAGCCAATTTCAATTTTTGTAGCCACATTTGGCATTCGCTTATGTCAGAGCAAGCCCTGCATTTATCAAATGCGAAGGACGAAATAATATATGCGCAGAACGAAATGTTGTAACTACCGAACGACTTAAATACTTAGACAATTAATATAATATACTGACAGGGCTTGCACTGGCCCATTTTTTAAACCATATTTTTCTTGTAAAGTTGTTGACACTGCACACAAGACATGTTCAATTTTTTTAGCCAATTTCAACTTTTGTAGCTACATTTGGCATTCG